>CAKAEH010001969.1:65000-164025 GCA_916381525.1 Cercopithifilaria johnstoni | reverse complement strand
TTTTTCATAAAAACTTGGTGATTAGCTGTTCTTTAGCTGAAATGAACTTTAACAGTATTTAAGAACTTTTTATTACTTGATATATCTTTTGATAGAATGATTATAACAACTGTTAACTAGGAACGACCTATATAATGCGAAAATGAAGACATTCTGCAAATTATTGATCACGTTGAATTGTTTAATCTGTAACATTAATTTGGGTTATTGTCTGGCTTCCTATTTCTGAATCAAATTAAAAGATCTTCATTCTTTTAGCAGAATGCGAAGCGTATGCTTTCGATGGAAGTAACAGACGGCCAACTATCAATGAAGGCCGTGGAATATGGTCCGTTAAGTGCGCTTTCTCTCCTAACATGTCCAGGATGCAAGGTAGATTTTTAATTATAGGCTATAAATTGTATAAATTGGTATTAGTTGTTATAAGGTTTTATCTTATTTTATTTCCTCAAATATTTCCAAAATTGACATACCGATGTTGAAATATTTATGGGTGATATAATATTGTTGTAAATAAAGAGCTCTTAATTTTTTTTTTGATAAATACTAATTCTCTTGTTTAAGATTCTGCTAACAAACAGTGTGTGCCTTCGACGTGGTATTTTACTGCTTACCGAATTGAACTGCATAGTATTAGGTGGTGATGACGATTTACTCATGAAAATCGGCCGTCCAGTTGAAATAATGATGAAACGTTTGAATATTGGTGTCTCACTGCAAAGACAAAGCTTCGTATCTTTAAGCAAGACGGAAAAAGAAATTAATCAGTTGGTGCTTCTCAGCAATTTATTTTTATTCAAGAAATCTGTAGCCAAGTTTTTGATCTTTAAAGTATCTATTTATGCATATTCTTGACATCATTAAAAGAACTAAAAGTACTCAGTGATAAGAGCATTTTCAAATTGAGAATGGTTTATGGGTATTTTAGAAGAAAAGAATACGAGTAACTACAGATTCTTAAGTATATATTAATAAAGAGAAAATAATTTCAGTGACAACGGTCCAAAGACTAACAATATTTCTCTTTCACAGCCTAATATGAAGCCTATAATGCAGGTGAAGCCACTTTCGGGTAAAAAACCGTAAGTTGGATTTCTTTATAGATTTCTTAGGTTTTGGTTTTTATGACTTTCTCGCACAAACTTTTCATTGTTATTTCATGATTAATTTCATTTCATCTATTGCTACTTTTTTAAAGTCTTTTTTAACTACTAGATATTTTTTTGGTCATTTACATTTTTTGCACATTTTTATCCTTTTTATATTTCTTAACATATTCGACACCAATGTGTTTGTGTCTTATCGTATTCAAATAAAATTAATAAATGGTAGAATGTCTATTCCACTGTTTAAAATTTCGAATTGGGTTTTGGAGAAAGGCAATTAAGTGTTTGCAGATTAAAGATATAAACAAAATTCCGAATTATAATGCGAGATTGTTTGTTTTAGTTCTAATGCAGGAGTCTCATATATATGATGACCAAATGAGTTCTGGTGTCATTTCAGGCCTTCAGAAACCCCGAAGCGAAAAGTAGTATCTACAAGCAAAACTTTGCGAATTGAACGAGCGGTGAACAGCATTAAGGTTGTTAAATTTGATATTTAACGTTTTCTTAGGTAAATCAATTAATTTGAAAATTTTGATATTTTGGTTTTATCGTTTCAGCAACGAATAAACATTTCGCTGAATGAAAATCCTAGTAGTTCGGGCAGTAGGACGCCAATCGCTGCTTCAACGACGAAACGCTCAGAGAATTTGCCGTCGCATACTGCACTTGCCAAACGGGTGAAAAAGTGTGTTGAAAATATTTTATTGTTAAAAGGAATGGTTTTGATTATCCATATCATTTGTATATCCATACTTAAGATAACTTTGTAATGTCAGTTTCATTAAAAATGGTAAATGAATGAGAACAGTTTGAAGAGAATGTAATTGCAAGAGGTATGTGGGCAAGATGAATTATCAGATTCAAACACATTGAAAAATTAAATCTTTGATTAAGTCTCTTCCGCAACACGATGATATTTGAAATCTGATGACAGGTCTTTTAAATACGAATTAACCACCACTCAATGTTGCTTGAGTTTTCGTTTGTCTCATTTTTATGGAAAGTAAAGTCCACAATTTTCGACATTTTTATTTATCAAATAAGTTTTTCTAATTTTAACTACTGATGAGTTTTGCAGAGAAGTGATTGACGATGAAACCGATATCATCTTTCTCGGAACTCCAACATCAATAAAGCAGGAAACAAGAGAAGAAAGTATGAATTTCTGTTATTTAAAAATTTTTTGCGAATTAATGAGTTGAGGGTGCTGGTGTTTGAAAAGAAAGTTAGCTTATTGTAATCCTTAGTAATACTATTTTTTCGTTCCTGTCTCAATGTAAATTTATGCACTTGCTGCTTTATCTATGAACTGTTTTCACTATCTTCAACCTTGCAGTAACTTGAAACATATTCTCTTTTGATGAAACCGGTTTGGAACCGAAATATCCATATAAGACTAATGTGTAATATTTTGCAGGCAATCCGAAAAAAATTAACTTACCCACGACACCCAAAATGATTGATGATCCAGTTGTTGTTGCTTATAAAAGGCTTGGAGTTGATTCGATTGCAGCAGCATTACGGGCAATGCGATATGCTGTCGGACCGAGGCGTAAAATGTTGGCTGTAAGATTGATTACGCTTTAAAAATTCATGATTTGTTGAATACATTCTCATTTTTAGTGCAAGCTGAAAGCGGATAATGAATACCATAAATTCAGAACACAAATTTTAGCTTTATCTGATTATTCAGTTGTGGAATCTGCTTATGGATTACATAATAATATATAAACTGTCTTAAAATTTATGTAAATTATTTTGGATGTACGTAAATTATAAAACCAAAGTATTTTAAATTATCTTGACCCTAACCGGGGGTAAATTAAATTGTGCTGTTCAAATCTTAGCTTTTCTAAAGGGTTGTGTTTCACACTTTTATTGCATAAACTCATGGTAATGTATAAGCTTCCCTCTTCTTTCGTCGTTTTTTTTTCATATGCAGTCAAATGTTACTAACATATATCATTGATAGTCTCTTCTCTTTACAGGCTGTAATGGAAACAAAACCATTGGAACCGCTACATGTAAACAATGATGGATTATGGGCATTGACTGTGGCACTAAGCGACGAAAGTTATGAGTGCTTAACGTGTCTCGTGTCACATAAATTTCTTGTAGAACTGATTGGTTGGACTCCGGATGAAGCACTTGTCAGTTTCATCGAAGTCTTGAACATTTTTGTTTACTCTGAGATTTAGATGTTTCGTTTTATGCTCAGTCTTAATCGATATGTCTATCTTTTTGCACGTTTGCCCTTTATTCACGTTGATCACTGGATAGGTTCTCATCATAATTAAATGATTTCGTTTTGGTAGGATTGTTTCATTTATTCTACGTTTTTCAACTCCCTCCAGCATAAGCATTATGCTTCTTTCTTAAATTTTTTAAATAAAATTGGTTTTCAAGTTTAAATTCGAAAAATTAAAATCGAACAATTTTTTTCAGGACGCACGCGCAAGTAAAGATTCAGCACGGCGAAAGGAAGGCACGCTACGAACGAAAAGCGCTGGGCAATCAATGCGTCGGTTAGATTTAATCTGGGAAGTTGAATTCTTTCCAATCGGTGGTTCCACTCCCATAATTCACAGAATCGATACATACGCTCAAAAATTTGGTTTAATTCGATAACTTTTGAAAAGTAATAAATGATTAGATCCACCGACCAGCAAATAAATGATTGTAACTACTACGAAAACGAAAACTTTTGTGAATAAATTCATCAAAATGCATATTATTTATTTTGAAGTTTTGCTCCACTATTATTGATCTCGACATGTTCTTGTCAAGTTATGTTTCTTTCTTTTGAATTTATCTCAATTTCTGTTAAAAATGTATTCTTGGTATCTACCATTATCTGACTAACTGAAAAGAAGACTTGCTAAATTTAGTTGATCTGGTGGATCACTTTCTAATCTTATTAAAACATCCTTTCCTTCATATTTCAAACTATCCTATAAACTGTTATTAAGGTGTGGCGTGAAAAAAATTGTTATTCAAAATCTTCCTGTGATGTACCTTGAAAACTTTTAACAAATATCTTTTTACTTTCTTCAAGCTCTTGCAGAATCTTTTCTATATTTCAACTTATTTTTTCCAGCTGCCTAATGAAAAATCAACTTTTTATATTTGCAGTAGTTGATGTTGATAAATTATTTTAATATTTGAAAGGTGAAATAACAAACAATTGGCAGACACATTACGTTGCTTTCCAACGTTTGAGTTGGTTTGAATTTTATGGGTAATAATAGTACCATACAAAAAAAAACTCTGAAAGTTATGCAGTTGATTTCAGGTTAGCGGAATAGTTTTATCGCCAGAATTATATAACAAATGTTTTCAAATATTTTGGTGTCTGCGAAAAACTCTCAATCCCAATAAGAGTGAATATTATTTATTACTTATTGATAATCTCCAGAATTGGATTTCATTGGTTTCTAATTTTTATATTCATGATTGCATTTTTGATATAGTGGACTTGTGGATGGAAAATTGGTTCGATCATCTAATGTCATCATTCAGACAAATACTGCGTTGAAGCTTATCTTTGAATTAGAGAAATATTTGAGTCTGGTTTTACATATGTAATAATACGAACCATTTTAATTTCAAGATATTTTCTATTGCCTTGAGAAATTTATTGCTAATAATTAATAATTCTTTTAACGGTAAAACAGTGAAATAATATGGCATGCACCTATAAGTTGACAATATTGGTTAAATATTTCTTCACAGTGATAGGAAGCGACAATAAGTCGATGCTGTTGATGCATCCACGGAATGGTAGTACTAATGATTAAGTTGATATTCTGTAAAGATAGTATTACCAAAGTTTTCATTTACGTTTTTGTTCCATAATCTGTGGCAAATTTTTTCGACGATGTAAAATTGTCATGTATGTTAATGATTTGCTATTATATCCACGTAAAGGTAATTTTTTTATGAATCTTAATCGTATCAATAGAATAATTTTAATGCCAAATATATCCATAGATCAATCATCCAACAATTTTTTATGTTAATTTTTTTTAGAAATATTTGTTCCATTTTTAAAATATTAATTCCATTTCCAGTAATCACATTTATCTGAAGCTCTCGTATTATTGGTCAGAAATTTTAATTTTGTTCAATTTGAACTTTTCTGAAGCAGATTAGCTAAAGTTCAATTTTGAACATAATAATCATAATGAAAGATGATAAGATTTCAATGAATAATCGTCGCAAGACGAGAATTGTTCCATGTCAATGCATCTTTACCTCATATATAGATTATTAAATAAACCTGATTAACTACATTCGATTTTTTATCTCTTTTCAATTGAGTAAAATGAAATACATCCAAAAATTAAATTCATCCATCTATTATTCATCAAGGTAAGTGGCCAAGCATTCTGCAGAATTACTGAAACGAAATGAAAAGGGTAATTCAGTAATTACCCTGAAAAGGGTAATTACTGAAACTTATTGTGGTAAAAGTTACTTTGTCTTCTTGCTTATTCTCAGTAAACGATTAATCGGGTTAAGTCTACAGAAGATCTCTTTTATTTTTGTATGCTCAGAGAAAATTTCCTAGGATTCTTCGCATTTTCGTTTCCAGTTAATTTTTTTAATAGAGAAATTTCTCTTTGTGTATGCTACGTCATTAATTAATTAATGGCAATCGTTAAATTTTTATAAAAATTAGAAATAGAATAACTTTCATTTCATTGTGCAATAATAATTCATAATCTTCAAGAAGTAGTGCTTTGATTATAGAAAAGCCATTTTGGTATTTGAAACTTATTATTGTGATCTCTGCTATCAATCGCTTTTTTGAACAGTTCAATGACAAATTTAAAGTCAACAGCTGCCGAACCTGTTTTCGAGAGCATTTCTCTGTAACTATTCAAATTGAACACTTAAAAAGTAGTTCGAGAATATTCGAAATCAAGAACACCATCTTAATGGAACTCATTTTCCATATTAATTACCTTTTTTAATTAGTCACATTTCTCTTGCAAAACCTTTTATTATTTTTAAGATCCATAAAATTCTGTTTTAGTTACTGTAAGTTTTTACTTCTCAAATAGTATTATCATTTTTGACTTAGTCAAAAAAAACGAACCGATAAATCTGTCGCAACTGACGTGGCAATTTTTTAAAAGCTTTTGTTTTGTAAAAATACGTTTTAATGTAGCAAATTCGATCCTCATCATCCATTAGCGATCGCCATGGTAATCTGAAACATTGATGTAACCGTTTCAAATTTTTAATTTACTAAAATTTTTTTCTGAAATAAATCATGTACAATAAATCTAACTATCGTGTGTTGCAGAGAGTATACCTAATTTTCAGAAAGATTAAGATAACACAAATTATTAAGTATTTTTTAGGTCATTCGAAGATCTTATCTTAATCTAATCTATATTGTGATATGGATCTATCTTTGCTTATCTTATTGCTTCTGAAAAGACTATTGAAAAAGCATACTTTCCGTGTAACATTTCAGCAACCATATAAATTACTGATATGATATCATCTGAAGGACCTTGTTCACGTCCCCAATGTGCTCTTACAGAGCTGTACCGATAAGAACCAATAAATGGTACAAATATGCGTGGCCTAAAATTGGAAGTTTAATATCTGTGATACCAAAATAAGTCATTTTATTAAACTTGATATCTTCAAGTTTTTTTCGTAGTATCGCAATCTTATCATCTATAAGCTTATCAGCAATCTATTCTATAAATTGATTAAAAATAACATTTACTTGCATGGCCAGGGTAAAACAGCACTAAAATCTGTGATAATCATCTTATCCATGATATTTTTTTTTGTTAATGGATTTGTGATAGCGAAATTATACGGTGACACAAAACGATGCACAAAACCAGCACGATTTAGAGCTGCCAATGCTCGAATACATCCAAGACCGATCATTAAGGCTAATACGGTTGGTATTGTTCTAAAAAATTTTCAAACTTTTCTAAAAAATATTTTCTTCTCTTCTTTTGTTTTTTTCTTTCCTACAAAAACTATAAAGTTAAAATAAGTAAATAAAATGTTTGAATAAATAAAATAAATGCTTATAAATTATTTCATCAAAATTCTCGTCTCATCTCTTTCCAAAATATACTAATAAAAATAATTTGAAAATATACATTAGACAAATTATGAAATTTTAATACAAACTTAACAAATGATTGGTAAAGAAGTTGTAGATACTCTGTACGTTGTTTAAATGAAATTATCTTTTAATGTTGAATTTAAATTTTTAATTAATTTTTATTTCTTCCTTTGCTTTAAACTTATATGCTTTTGAAATGATAAGCAATTTATAAGGAATTAATATTTCGGATATGGCAAATATGCCCGGAAATATTCTTTTAAAGAAAATTATAACTTTCAGTAAAAAGTATCTTTGCAACGTTTTTTGAATGATACCTTTTGTATCTTTTCAATAATTCATAAATTTTGAAATCAAATTAATCTATCAGATTTTTTGAAAGAGATTCAATAGAGGAAGCTTATTTATCTCATACATTTCTAGCTTATCAATTATACTTATCAATTATAATAAATTTAATTTCAAAATTTGAAATAATGTAAACATCGAATAATATGTCATTTTATAATAATTAAAATTAATGAACAGATAAAAATTTCTTATTAATTATAGTAAAATCTGTAAGCACAAATGCGAATTTAATTGAATTTAAACTTTTTCATGATTGAAAATACATTTTCAACGTAAAAATGACATAAGAGCGAGACAAATGCAAAAGTTGAAAAATTTTTTTAATTAAAAATTTATAATTTTTAGCACGAAATTATTTTTTAAAGCTAAAATTCCAAATTTAAGCTTCTAACTTTAAATTAAGCTTCTGCGATTTATTGATTGTTTAGATAAATGAGAGAGTTTTATAACTGATGTGATCAGGAAAATATCCGGTGAAGCAAAATAACAATCAATGACTGTATTCTACACATTCCTGAATATGATAATATGGAAATTTTTATACTGTTCGTTAATTTTGATTAATATAAAATGATATATGAAACAAATGTTTACATTATTTCAAAATTTAAAGCTAACTTTATCAACTTACAACTTAAATAGATACATACTAATGGAAGTGAAAGGGAAATTACTTTTCTGGTGATAAAACGGATAACACCGATATCGGTGTAGCGTCGTATTTAACGATTACGAATGGTCGACCTCCATATTCCGGATCGTGTTCCACTTCTTGCTCTCCTTCGCTTCCAAAATAAAGCTATAATTATATCATACCTTTCAAGTTTATATTCCTCATCTCCTGATGAGTTTGCTGATAACAGGTGGATAATATTGAAGTGTAACAGTCTTCAAGAGTCTTAAGCATATATTGTAAATTATTTAAAGTCTTATCAATTAATATTTTAATTAAAATAATTTTAGTCTATAACTAACTTTAAGATGAACTTTTACTCACTAAGTCTAGAAATGTTTAATTTTTCAATTTTTTATTTCAATTTTGAATCCATACTGTTGCATATATAGTATATGCAACATCCGTTATGCATGTTCTACTTAAATGAGGATAGGGTTAGGTGAACATAATATCATATCATAATATCATTTAAACAAGAGAATTTCTGGATTTCTTAAAATACTTTCAGATATTCAATGATTTTTCTTTAATACTTACTTATACTATAAAATTTTGCTCCTATTTATCAGAATTCAAACGTAGCAGGTTTGCCTAAAACACTTCCGTCACACTTCCGAATTCCTTTTCATACCGGAAATGAGATATGAAAACTGAACTTTTTCAATTTTTCCTCGTTGAACAATTTCTGGAAAATGTGCACTTCTGTTCTCAACTGTTTCCAGCACTTTAATAGACACATGTATTGGTCCATATGATTTCGCATTGTAACCAATCATCGCATACAATGGCTAAAATATACTATATTTGTTTGGTTGATTTTTTTTAAACAACAAGTAGCTTTGTTAGTTTTCCCCATTTTTCATTTGAAATGTTTATTATATTTGCTAAATTGCAATATTATAATTATTGATTGATTCAAATCATATGGTTTTATTATCACTGAAGCCGTTATAGAAGTTGAATTTAATGGATTTAATGGAATTGATTCGTTTGTGTTAAATAATCCAAGATTGCAAGAAATGTTTATCTCACGTTTACGGACTAACTCCCATTAAATTAACATTATCATTTTTTTGTTCTAATCGATTTCAATTTAATTTTTCAAATTTATCATAAAAATTTGAGTAACAAACGGCTACTACAACCTTTTCTTTTTCGCTCTTTGGAAAATCGTCATACAAATGAAAATGCATGAATGCTTTCTTAATCGGTTCATCAACAGGCGCTGCAATTACATAGCGATTCCCAATGACACCACAAACATTATCCGGTATTTCATCAACTTCAAACATCTATTCAACAATTTCATGGACTAGTAGTCTCTTTCTTTACTTCTCTTACAATTTATGATTAGGAGAGAGCACTAGGCTGCTTTCTTCTTAATTTGAGAATATGACAAGCAAAATTTTACAATGACTCCTTAAATGATAATAATCATTTATGCAAATGTTTGTTGCCTTCTGGAATTTTTTTCTTTTTAGAAAGGTCGACCATTTTTTCATCAAATTTATGAAATATGTACATTTTCATCTTCCGCATAATTTACTATAAAAATCTTTTCGCTATGATCGATTATTGCTCGAGAAATATTATTTCACTTTTTCTTTATTTTTACTATAACATTTATAGAAATATGAACTATCCCTGATGACTGCTTGCGACGGAAAATATATTTATTCCTATCAATTTCAATTTACATAGGTCAACCATTTTAAAGTTAGAAAATCATAAAGTATCATATTTTCTTCATTTCTGTTTTGAATAGCCATTCGCACTTTCCTGACGTTTAGGACATGGACAGTACTGAAATTTTCAATCAATTGAAGTTCAAGAAACCTGATTAATTTCCTGAAATTTCGGATAATATTCCGATAATATCCATTGAATAATGAATTGATATATGGGGAAAATTTTGCAGAAATTAGTCTTCATTGCAATATATATGTTTGCAATGTTAGGTAAGATTTGGAATCTCATTCCAAATAACAAAATTATGAATTGTCAACGAGCATTAAAATACTCACTTCAGCATCTTTTCCTGGCGGTCCTGGAAGTCCAACTTCACCGGTTGGTCCGATGGTTCCCTGTGGCCCTTCAGGTCCAGGATTTCCTAAAATTTTAGAATGCTGAAAACGACTGTTAAGCTACTATGTTTTCTTTGCACAGTGTTTAAAGTCAATTAAAAATTCCTTTGTAAATGATTCATAAACTAACCAGGTGGTCCTGGAGGACCAGTAACGCCGGGTGGAGCATTACGGCCATTAACTCCAGGTGGTCCTCTTGGCCCTGGTACTCCCGGCTCACCCTTCAAGCCAGGGAGACCTACCGGATGCTCTGCATTTTTCCCTTTCATACCATGTGGTCCTGCTGGTCCGTCAGCACCTAAAATGTTACAATTTCATCTTCATTTTTAGTCAGACTTTTCATTCATATTAAAATCTCGGAATTCTAATATTCTGAAACAATTTAATTTTATAATTTGTTGAGTTTTTTAAAAGCTCCAAGAATTAAGCACTAAATTTTTCAATTTAGTGATTGTTAGATTGTTAGATTAGATTGTTTCATAATTTTTAAACAACCGATTACCACGGCGTCCTGGTGGTCCAGGCTCCCCAGGTAGACCAGTTCTCCCATTTCGTCCTGGTAAACCAGCTCGACCTTTGTTTCCACTTAATCCACGTGGTCCGGGACGTCCCAAAGCTCCTGGTGCACCCTGAGGACCCGCTGGGCATCTGAAGCAACCTGCCATAGTTTGGCTTTTTTCAACATCCATCGCATCGGCACCAGGCTTACCATCCTCACCTGGTAGTCCATCTTCTCCTGGAAAATCAACCAGTTAAATTTATTGGTCTATCACAAATATCTGAATTTTTTCAGGAAAAATCCGATGGTCTTTTGTTAATACCTTTATGACCAGGTACTCCTTTGGGACCCGGCAAACCTGCTGGACAGTTATTATCGATACGACATTCTGCAAATAGAGGATTAACAGCAATTTAATCAATAAAAAAACTGCAAAATTCAAAAAACATGCCACATTTGCCATTATTGCTCTTGGATGGACCAAATAAATTTGATCGCTCAGGAAAGGAAGGTGTTGAACTTGGGCCAATCGCAATTCCAGTCAGACTTTCGTATTGATCAAAACGTGCGCCGTCATGATTTCCCATTGTTGTAGTTTCAGGTTGAAACGAAATTACGGTTGATTTATCTCTGTTACCGCTATCATATTCATTCGTGTCACCATGCTGTCGTCGAAATCGCTTTTTCCAGCCAAGTTGCATTATATCTTTCCATAAATCATCTGTTGTTATCTAAAACTCAGTAAATGTTACTTATTCTTAAAATTCATATTTCGTTCAAAGTATAAAAGTTAATGATCTCATTCATATTCAATTCAAATAAGATATTTATCTTTTACAATATTTTTCCGTTCATTACGATCGGTTTCATGTCAATTTTATAGAAGGCTCAATAAAATGTGCGCTCATAGAGAAATGATTTATACTATATCTGAGAATAGAGCTATAATTAATAATAATTTTAAGCCTGACATATTCTGTTTTAAAATATTAGAAAAAATACTCTGAATGTACTGATTTCTGAATCCAGATGATTCCATGCTTTTTGTACATCGTTGTAAATCATTAAGATAGCAAGAAGGCATACTACCAATGATATACCACTTATTCCTGATGCTAAGAATGTCACTTTATGCATTTTCATACCTATCAATAAATATTATTATGAAATAACACTCGTCACATTTGCTAAACGATTCATTCATTAGTCTTCCATATTTTCAAAATCTTTTCAGCCTTAACAGAACTGCAAATCATTCCCGGGCTTTTCTGTTACAATAAACAACAACAAAATTGAACGCTACGATCTATTTGAAATTCGCTATTTCTTTGTCCTTTTCTCAAAAATCTTCAAACTTCACTCAATCCTAACTTGAAAACGATGTTAAAAACTGTCGAAGAAAAGAATATGTCACCTTCCACATCGATTTCAAAAACAAACGAATTAATGAACGCATCTATCTCCTGATAAAAAAGCCTTTTTTTTGTTTTCGAAGAGGTGGACTTCCAATAAATTTAGGCCGAACCTTTGAATAAATCAGAACAGAATGGGTTTCCTGTTTTCACGACTTTTCTGCACATCTTCCGACATTAGGTCATCCATTTTTTTTTTCTAAATTTATTTTCCAAATTAAGAAATCAGGACAGAATAGAGAATGGAGATGGGAGAATCCGGTCCGATTTCACAGAATTGAAGCGATTTTTTTCAATGATAAGAAACAATGCGTGCATGCTTTTTCTGAGAACAAAATCAAAACAGAAAAAACATTTTTCTCAGTCCTACTATCCCAAAAATTGAAAGTTTAGGCCATCAAATCAAGAGCCAAGTGTTGGATGGATAATCTGTACCATATCACTTACCACCGATCAAACTGTCCATTTTTGATAGTGACTGTATTTGTCATGAATTTCTATGCATTAAAATTGACATCCGTCTACTAGAATTTTCATCAACACAGATATTTTAAACCTTTGATATTTTGATTTTTTATAAAGACGATCCCCCACCCACATTCCAGTATAAATTGAGATATTAGCATTTTCCAGACAAGTGTAACTGCATATGGCATCCGGTCATGCAGCAGCAAAGTCAAACGCCGAACTGATGATATCTGTTGTTCCAGCAACAGCGACAGCTTCAATTCAATTCATTTCGGAATTATACAATCATAAGCTGACAGAAATAATTATAATACAAGGAAAATCTCTTTTATAATCCGCAAAACATAGACTCACTTTCTCATCAGTCGCATCTTCACAACTATTATGAGGAGATATAAAAACTTAGATTCTAGAAAGCACCGGAATGCAAGGTAGAGCCCAATAGCTCTTTAAGCTTCTTTTTTGCTAAATTTATATTTTTACTAAATGTATTTTTTTTCGCTAAATGCAATATGTGCTATTGTTGAAATAAGCAAAGAGCATATATTTATTAAACATCTAACATACATTTACTCAAATCTATTGAACACAAACTATACAAATCACTACTTTCTCCATTCTTTACGATTATTCATACAGATATCTGACCAAAACATATTTTCATTTGCAATGTTAAAATGCTATTGCGCAAATATCTATGTTCATAATACACATAATGTACTTTCTCGCTAAGATGGGGTACAGCAGCTCTTCAAACTATCATATTTCTACCATATATTTTTTAAGGTAATTTACTTGACCTTAATAATTGTTCTGAATCCTAATAAACAGATTAAACAGTACCTAAAACTAAATAATATCAAGAATGAGATATTGAGCACTTGATGTAACAATATCCTAAATTGACCAATATATCCAAATCACAAATTTCACGAAACTTTACCAGTAACTAGATCTTTGATAATGTCCAATACCTTGTATCGCGAGATATTATCCAATGGGATACTTTTCTCAACACCGCAACTGTACCTAAAACTCTCTATTATGACAGAAAATCAAATCTCAGAAGAATGGAATTATATGAAATGCTATTTTAATGAATCAACTAGGGCAAACTCATATTTTTTCTTACAATCTGATACGGCTCGAATAGCCAGAAAGATCATTAGTGATGTGCGCAACTGATAATATATTCTATCTTATTGAGGTGATATTACCCGCTTATATCACACGAAAAGCACGCACAGTCGTAGTAACCAGAATAATTCCGGAAATAAACTAAGGAATCAAACATTCAATTATTTAAAGTAAGGAATCTATTGCTCATTCTCAATAGCGAAAATATAACCTGGCATAAACCTTAGGTTGTACTCCACTGCATTCTCGGATCAATATAGGGAACTGTCGATTGACCTTCTTCAGAGGTACATAATCATTCTCGATGAAATTTCTCACGCCAGCACTAGCGGCCGACGTGGGACATAGATGAATGCGTAACTCACGCAGTGCTCCTTGTCCAAGCTTTATTGCTGCTCCCGAAGATCCCATTTCTCATCTGAAATTGAAGCTATTAAAAAATTTAAATGATGAAAAAGTTCCTTGACGGTTACGTATAGATCTCTCATCCACTGTTATGGGCTCGATATTCATTATACAACATATAGTATCTATCCACTTATTTTTTGTTTTTTAATCATTAATAGAAACATAAATATAGGCCAGTCTGTAACTATAGGCACGATATTCATTATACGGCGTAATAGTGTCCATCAACTTTTCTGACTTACGAAATATTCGAATAATATCGAGAAATTCCCATTTCACAACATTTAGATTATGAAATCAAAACAACCAAAACTTCATTGGAAAGAGAAGGAAAGACCCAAAATGCAAACCGTTGGAAAACGAAATGCGCCTATCCCCGTTTTACATAGATGTGGTGTCAGTGCGAAAATGTATTTTCCCGAATTCTTGGGCGCCTAGGTAAGAGCATCAGAGGAATGAAAAGGAGTAAGATAAGAACAGCCGGATATACATCATTGAAAGATCGATATATGCCGTCTGGAATGCAAATTGGAAAACTGAAAATATGCTGGAAGATTTTTCATGGGTCACTAAACAATGACAACTATTTGATATATTTATTTGCCCACTACATCATTGACAACCTGATTATCTAATAATCGGTTAGGTAAGACGGCCGTCACCCACTCCACTCTCTTCCCATCGTTCACATCTACTACAGAACGATAGCTGTAACACAGCTGAAACACCAGTGAGATCGTGTGGGTTGCACTGCAGTCTAGTCGGTCGGCTGCGTCATTAATTGCCATTCAATTAATCAGGACTTCCTCTTGATGGTGCGGTAAATGTTTCTGAGGATTGGATTTGAGGCGTAAAGTTTGGCTTGAGCTTACATCTTGCCCGCAGGTTGCAGTTGTTTCTCTCGATATGTTATTGTGTTGTATTGGCTTAGGTATTTGCATTTACCCTATTCAGCTTCACTACTGATTACCTCTTTTGCATCATTTCAGTCATTCTCGCTCCGAAGAATGTCCGCAAAACCTATGGTGAGTAAACTAAACATCTAACAAGGACGTTAGATGTTTAATCTTGCATGAAATGCTTAATATATATTTATCATTTCATGCAAGATTTCCAATCAGAATTATTAATGATTATTAATGATATGACTCATAAAAAGAGAGGAGTAGAACTGACATAACTAAAAAAGCTAATTTCTGTTTTTTCTTGATTGCTAATTCAGTTTTCTACATTACTGTAAAATAATATATAAAGTAAATGATTGGAAGGCATATTATAAAATTTTCTTCCACTGACTTATCATTACAAGATAATAATTCGGCTGAAGAACTCAAATAATGCAAATTCTGTTTGGGAGATTAGAAAAAAGTTCAAATGATTATTTAGCGTGGTCGTGGGGATGGCGACAAAAATGTTGATAGGAATGAAATGGACGTGGAGAGTGCTTTAGCGTTGGATCTGGCAGAATTGGAGGCAATGTTGGCGATTGATTGCGAGCAAGTGCGATATGACGAGCAAGTCAAGGTTATTTTTCTCTTGACAGATTTTTTTACTCAATTTCTTTGACTCAGTAAATAGATTAAAGGTCGTATCTGAAGACAGTGTCGACAAAAGATGGAGCATTTAGGGCCATATTTGTTGAGGCTGTTTAAAAATTTTATTTTCAGAAAAAAGATTTTCAAACTGGAGAATGCTCTACAGCTTTTTCTTCTGTTGATACATGCGATAATCAATTTACGGTAGAGGCAAATTCAGAAAAAAGAAAACGGTCGACATCACAAATCGAAATGAAGTATGGAGTAGTTTTAAACTGCTTATAATAAGCTTACTTGTCATTGTGTTTATTTATCTACATTTATAAATTTTTGTTGTTTGTTCTAGGAAACGTCGGAAAGGAGGAAATGCTAAAAGTCGAGTTTCGAAGAAGGTAGAATCGCCGCTTGTATTTGTGGCAAACGATGATAAACTACAGAATACTGATTCAACAATTAGTGATACGGCTTCTGCATCAGTGGACAGATCTGGAAATACACGTCTGCAGGATCCCATGGTGAAATATTTTGCTTTTTTTCTTTTTCAATTTTATATTCATTTGCAAATAGAAGAGATAAATATTAAAAAAAAAAGCGAAAGCTTTCTATAAATTTATAACATCTAAGAAAGATCGTGATAGAAAGGTTTCCAACGTTTTATACGTTTTTTCAGGATTTGGGGCTTCCGCTGACTTTGATAACTCCCCCATCAAAAATTGACGACAGCTCCAATATTTTTACTAAACCTACACCACCAGATGATGTGAAACGCAAAAATCCTCGTGTTTATTCGTACAGTCCGATTTCACGAACTCGTTTGACCGTTCCTAAACGTCAGTTTTCCCCAGAACCTACTCGAAAAGCTACAAAGAGTTGGTATTTTAATCTTCTTACCAGCTAAATCTTGACAACACGAGACTTTCAGCCTTATTTATTTGGTAGGCTTTCGACAGATTTAAATAGATTTAAACAATAAGAACTATATTATACCACTTCAGTGAAGTAATCCAGCTTTTATGGTTTTCATATTTCCACCCAGCAGATAAATGAATATCAATATACGGTTCATTGACTTAGTAATTCTCTTGAATTGCAGAAATTCAACTAAAATGCTTGTGGTTTTGATTTTAAAAGATTCTAAAACATAAAGCAAATATTTTTTCCTTCCCTCAATGATTCCTAGAGCAAAATTCCATAATTGATATCAGAAATATTTAGACTATAGGATAACTGTAGAGCAATAAATTAAAAAAGTGGTGCGTTTAATGGTAACGCTTAAAGTAAGAGCATATTTTACTGATGTCGAGATTGCCTTCCTGGCTTGTAAGCCTCCCGATTGCATTATACTCAGTTACAGGAGAAGCTTTAGTGTTATCTTTATATTTTATATTTAGTATTGATCGGTCCTAGAAGAATAACCGAAACAATTCACTTGTCGGATTTAACGAATATCTTGCGCAAGTTGAAAGCTGGGGAATTTTCATTGCCATCTGGCTTTACGTTGAAATACAGAAAACGTTTTGCGGATGAATCGAAGTCGGAGACACTTTCCATAAATTTACAAGGTTGGATTTTTTTTTAAAGTTGAGAGGAAATTTTCTATGTTTTTCTACATTTTGAGTAGCTTTAAGTTCTGTAAGCATGAAAAATGAAAAAGCCGAAGTTTAGGAAAATGTATATTTGTATTTTATAACACTATAGAGATTTGAAATGACAGCTTTACTATGCTTTTGCTCTGTCGGCTCTTTTGCATCTTCATCTTATACTATTCAGCTTTCATTTCGTAAATCCCTTATATGAAATTCAATTTTTTAGACGGCAGAGATTCCGACGATGTAAATTCGTTGCAGTTGTCTTCCGAAAACGATGTTGAAAATGAGTCGAAAAATGTAACTTCAACGATATTTGGCATTGCGACGAACACTGAACACATTATCATTTCCAAGCAAAAAAAAGATGAGATAGAAATCTCTAAATTACCTGATGCATGGAAATGTCGTCGAGGGCAAAAGCGATTGAATGTGAACTCAAGCACAGGGAAATTGCTTTCTTCCAGTTCAAATGCTGAAACAGCACGACATGTTGTGAAGGAAGAATCGCCAACTCCATTAAATATATCAATTTCAAAAACTGCAAAAGGAAAGCCACGGAAAAGAGCAGCGCTGATCAAATTGAAGCGAGGCAAACCTCGTAAGAAGTAGGAATTCTTGTGGAGTACTTGACTTTTCTTTTTAGGTTTTGGAAGTAAAGGACATCATTGTTTACATAAGTGTTCACGATTGTCATTTCGAATAAATACGGACATAAACAAAGATTTAATAGAAAATGAACCAATTGCTTATATTTGTGTTTAAAAAATGTTAACATGTGAATGACAATTTTGTGTTTTAAGAAGCTCGCTATGGAGATATATTACATTAAAATCAATAAGCCCTATTAAAATTAATTGGCGTATGGTGTCAAAAATTTTTTGAAGTGGATTTAGTTTTTTAACTGCAGTGGGAGATTGACTGATGCATTTTCTAATATCATTTGTTACGCTTAAATTTAATTGCACTCTATTCTCTTATTATTATGAATTTCTGTCCTTGTTATAATTGTTTATTTTAGCTTTATATTTCATCCCGCTGTCGGTGAAAATACACTAAACTCAGATTTACCGAGCAGTGTTCCCTTGACCTTATCCTCGTCAGAAACTTTGTTAAAGGATTCAAATAGAGAAGTAAGGATTCAAATCTTTTAATTCTGCTCTCTTTCTATGATTTGGATTGGGAGTGATTATATATAATCATTGGAAAATTTCCACAATTTGCTTTTGATAAGGTTATTTGCAGAAAAAATGTTCTTAAAAAGTTGGTGTATATCACTCGCAGGTCCCAATCAGAATAGAATTCACTGTTGTGCGAATGTAATATAAAATATTCTTCCTCCTAGTAAAGCGCTAGAAAATAAAAAAGAAGTTATCACTATATCAATGGGGCTTCTCTCTGAAGATTATCAAAACAAGAAATAAGTTGTAATGTATTTTTCTACCAAATTTCAGTCAGCACCGAGTGCATCGCAATTCACAGCGTACGTGGCAGGTGCGTCACACTCAGTGTGTCACAGTGGCAGTCATGGCCATGAAATTGATGAGGTGAGTTTCGAGAATAACTGAATATTGTTGCAGCAGCATTGAAAGAAAAGATTAAGGCACGTAGCTCTGTTTTGAATTATCTATTGACTTAGTGCATTGTAAAATTTTGTTGTTCTTCCTAATTATAAACATTGTTATCGGAATCTTTTCGGTGATACTTTAGTTAATTTATTGTGAAATTTAATTATTTCACTCGAACTCATTTCAGCATGAGAATTCAAAAATTGAAGTTGTGGATTCGGGTACGTCGGTAATGTTTAGTAACATGATGGATCAAACGCAAACTGGTGCTGTAAAAGATGATGATTATGATGTCAGTTTCTTTTCTGTTTTCGTAGAAGAGCAAAGTAAGGAATGCTAAAAAGTCACCAAAATATAGAAAATTGCTTGCAGTTGCAATGGATAATCGAAAGAAACCAATGCCTTATATAAGACTGAAATTCCGAAATGCGAGAAATTATAAAATGTATTTTGTAGGATTGTGAGCGTTTACATATTGTGGAAACTGGTGACGAAGATGATTCCCGCGATACAGATAATCGACTTTTTGAGGCGAAGAAAGTAAGTAGCTATTTCATTTTTGATCATGTTGACTGGTCGAGTTTTCACATAACGTTTTGATTATCAAGAGATCAAAATTATGTTGTCTGAGTTAACATATTGTTACAAAACCTTCAACCATCAATAGATTTCCTTCGTTTCCTGCCTCAGTTCGAACTTTCCACTTTTCCTATGAAGAAATTTTCATGGTTTGTTACAAATACTATATTTTAGGAAAGAGATCCGGATGACATTATAACAGGTGTTGTCGCCAGACTGATAGACCAGGTGTGTGAAGCACGTTCACTGAGTGTTAACTTGATAACGGAACCCTTACGTCGTCCAAATACAGTTGCATCGGAAGAATCACGTCGTGTTCCACCGCTACGTATACGTATACCGCAAAGACGTGAGCCACGTCAGCGTCGCCCTGCTCGTGTGCATGATTATTCCCCGCCATTGCCTGTTAGTAGAGCACATCGTTTTGATGAAACATTGAAAAAACGATCACTTGTAACATCAGCGGAACCCTCTGGTGATAGTGCTGCAGAGGCACGGCAGAAGAAGTGATTTTTTATTATTTGCAATTAGAACACCCGGTTCATAATTACCCATGAACCTTTAATGATTCAGTATTAAATTGAATAGTTGCTCGAAAAATGGTTTTGTTTATAAATAATTGTCTCTTTCGAAAGAGAAATGCTATTATAATGCTTTAATAAAGTAGGGAATAAGGTCTGCACTTCAAGGCACTTAATTCCAGTATTTTTTGATTTTCTTCTCATCTGGAAGTAAGTACCAATAGAATTAGGGATTGGGACTCATATTAACTCTTAATTATTCATTAGAATCTAATTAATGATCGCGACATTTTTGCAGTATACTGGGAAGCAATTATTTTGGAAATTCATTAGTAGTCTTTTATTTTGAATCACTTGCTAGACCCAATTGTCCGTTGCGATTTTTTTAAGGGTTTTAGTAATTTTAGATCAGTTCTGATTTTCTTGTGAGGGGTTGATATCTAGCATTTATAAGATTTTTAATTTTTGCTTTTGCTATTTTATTACAGATCAGTGGGGAATAAAGAAGCGCAAAGAAAGTGCTCATCCAATAACAAAGAAATTGATACTAATCCACAATATCCACAAAACTCAAATTTAAAATCATCAGTCCTATACTCTCCGAGTTGTGTATGTAATTAGTATTTCATGTCCATCAGTTTGAATTTTTAAATAGGGAATTTCCTTTTTAATCTAAATATAAGGGGTGAACCTTTTTGTATACTTATATCTAGTTAAAGGAGCTTAGTAAAGATTTATTGTTTTACATATTGCAGTAATTTAAAATCTTGGAGTTTTTAATGTTTTTATACTTCATGCTTTAACAGGAGGCTGTTTTTTGCAGATTTCACCTCCGTCAGCAGCATTAGTAGGCAGCGGCAATGAGGAAGATGTGATAGTAACTCCGCCAGCTATTTGTGAGGGGTTTAATAATGTTGAAGGTGAAAAAAGCAAAGTCGTGCTGAATTCATCATCACTTTCGTCTTCGGGACCTCCTCAGTCGGTAGGTGGCCCTGTTTCGTTCTCATTTCGCTTTTTTTAGCATAAAGTTTCTTTGTTCTAATGTACCTTATCAGAGCACAACTAATTCACGTTCAGCACGGCACATTGCGAATCAAGTATACTAAACAAATAGAGGATCTTTTTGACTTTTTTAAAATACCACAATATCCTATTCATATAGCAGATAAGCATAGTTTTGCTGTTCACAGGCACTGCTCAGCAAAATAAGTGGTACATATCCGTAGTGCAACAATAAATAAATGCAGAACATATTTGCAAGTTAAGAAAGCATTCTAGTGACGGTATTACTTATCAAAGATGTCAAAGGTGAATTCATGGAAAAATAAAAAATATAAAACTATGCTCAAAATTGCTAAACCGTCTATAAACTGACATATGCCAAAACTACTTGTTAACTGTCGTTGAGAGCAAAAGATGTAACCTTGAAGGCCATTCATTTCAAGGTTATATGTTCTGCTCTCGGCAATTTAATGAATGGTTCTGGCATACGCCAGTTTGTACATGACCTAGTAGTTTTTGAAATAGAATTTGACAGAAAATCAATGGAGAGTATATATTATTGTAAAATATTTGCAATGCCATGTTAGCAAACTAGCAATCTAATACTTAAATCTGATGTTTTCAGGAATGCGAGTCGACAGGTCGATTTACACGCAAGAGACCAATTTCTTATGAACAGCTCTATCCTTCTTTGTTTAGTCGACGACGTAAATCAAGTACTGTCAAAACTCCTGCAATGACACAATCAAATATCTTTGACTCTGTTGAATCCGATGGTGTTGTTAAAGCCAGAAGTGGTGCAGAAGATGGTAATGCTGTCTTGTCAGGGTGCTTACCACCGTCGAAACAGAAGCGAAAACGTGGATCAAATTCTATTACCGACAGTCAGCTTTTTATTATTTTGCAAATTTTCGATTGATTCCTAACTGTGGTTTGACAATTTCTTTTGTAAAAACAAAATATTTTTTTAAAAAACAATATATTCTAGATAAATATGCAGATGACAGAATTCAGTGTGTCGAAAAACTAGAGCTCGACACAAATATTTATGATTCCGGAGAAGGGAAAGTAATTCTTTCTGCTTTATAGCTTTTTACTTCATTCATTGTGTCATAAGCGATCTTGTCTTCATTATTGCAAAACTGAAATTTAAACTGTGGTATTCCGGAATTTTTGTATTAATGATAGGTCTTATATAATAATTTAATATATTCGTTGTCAATTTCATTTTATGTGATTTGCTTAAGGATCAGATCAATTCTTGTCCCAGAAGCAGTAATTTGGCAAATTGTGATGATGGGTTTTATGACGGAGCAGGCAAGAAGCCTTTGATTGATGCGATTAAAGCAGAGGGTACCGGAAGTACTGTAGAAGTACATCGTTCAGGAGAAAAAACAAGGCGGCATTCAAATAGTTCGATGAGAGATGGAAATGCCCCATCATTATCTGAGGGAATAGAACAAGGTAATTCATACTAAATAATCGAATATATCGAGTACAACATGTCGGCAGTCTGAACTACTTCTATTCACTCTTGATATTTAGATACTAATGGATTCAGGAATTCTGATTTCTCATTTCATATCATACTTGCTGAATGTATACAGTGATTAGTTAATTTTTCAAATACCTGTTTTTGCTTATATAAATTGCTATTTTTCCTTCTACATATATATTATTGATATTAATTTTAGATACTACAATCAGCTCTACGAGTATGCGTCGCCGCAGAGTCCGTTTAGATTCAGAAGGAACGAACGAGTTATCTTCGAACTTATCGCAGTCAGTATCAAAAGTTCAACGACGGAAAAGTAGTATGTCAATTGATGTTGACACTGCAAAACTCGGTGAGATTATTTCGAAATTGAGATTTGTGGTTCAATGCATATTTTTCTTGCCACTGATCCAAATTGACCGAAAAAATATTTTATTCCAGACGGAAATGAGATCCATACTTCTAGTCGATTGAAAAACAAGCGAGCAGACTCAAAGTTAACTTCCGATAAAATAAAACAGAAGTAAGTTTGAAAGATGTGACTACTGATTTCAGACTTATGAAAAAATGTAAGAGTTGGATTGTTGAAAGACTTCACTGCTTGATTTCTCAAAAAGTCAAATCCTTTTAATAGATTACTTGAAAATCAAAAGCTGTATGTGATTCGGAAGTAAGCAGCACTATCACCTATCTTAAGATTTAAAATAAGTTTGACATCTATAAGAAGTAAATGAGTAATATATAATAATGCTAGGATTTTCGCATGCTCTCAGATGCCTCAGTCTTCTTTTAATTGTTATTTCTAGGGCTCTGTGTCAAAGCATGCCGTATTTCAAACGTATTGCTCAGCGTCGAAAACTTAATCCACTTGCCATAGGTTTGAAAAGTCGTTCAGGCGACGATAATCCATCATTTTTCTATCGAGAAATCTTGTTGCGAGGGTTAGTTAATTTTTCGGAAGGCAAGATGTGTTCTTTTTGTTGGTTGATTTATTATATTCAAGCGACCAGTCTTAATTGTGATTGTATTTATTTTACAGTCTGTGGTTTTTTTTTACTTTATTAGAACGGTATTTTCTCGAGGGTTCTCAATACCGTTTGGGCCCTAATAAAGTTGGTTATTTAGGCGTGTTTTAGGCGTTATTTGATGAGTTAAAGTTGTTTGAAAAAGAGCAATTGTTACTTGTTTTTCTTCTTTATTGTCTTTTTTGTTTATCGTAATCTGTTTTATTTCAAACGATAGTATCAAATCTAATTGAGTGAAAAGTAGAAGGGGTCTGTTATCTTTTAGGGGTGATTGAAACTTTGTGATTTCAGTGATGATCTAAAAAAAGATAGCGGAGATGTAGTTGTGGATGTGGATTCAAGATTAACCGTTGAAGGTGATGATGAGGCTCTAGGCAGTCGTTTAGCAATCAGTGTAGCACTTGAAATCAACAAGATCATACCGAGACCAGAAATGGATAACGAAGATGAATTGGGAGCTGAAAATGTTGACCGTGGATATCTGCTGACGTTAGACAACGTCAGAACAATGTATCTGCATAATTTAAACTTCTTCAACTTTTTTACACTTTTGGAATGGAACCAAATCTTCACAAGCTGTGGATGATGTTATTGATTGTCTGTTTGAACAATTTGAAATTTTTGAAAAGCTTTCTAATTATTTGCATATATTCAGCTGTGAACTTGATTGTTTTATAGAAATTTTTGATCTAACTTTGTTAAATATTAATTCAGATTTACGAGCGAATTGTTGGACCGAAAGCGTTTGCTGAATGACATGTTGACTGTCGTCTCGGCTCAGTATTGCTCCGAGATATCATCCCAAAATGTGTTTGGTGGTGCTTCAATACGCTACAATACAATGGTGAAGAATTCCCACCGACTGAGAGATAAAGTTTTGCTATTCACTAAGGTGCACACATTTAACCAAAATATTTCTGGAACTAATATACTGCTTGGTTTCTGTTGATTTAGTAAGAATACATCTAGAAAACCCAAGAAAATCTCAATGTTTTGTTCATATGGTGGGAAGCTTTATTAGAGCTTAATGTATTAATTGATTTAGGAACTTCAAACAAAAGGAAGTAATTAGTTATGAGTCACTGTTGATGTGCTCTACTTCATTGATCGATGTTATTGTATGTATCTTTCTTAGTTACGATAGCTTATATGTCCTGTATGCACTTTCTGATTAATATTCTTTTATTTCAGGGTCAGCGCGAAAACGCAAAATGGGCACACCAAATATTCCTTAAACATTTGGCTGTACCTATGTTGGCTACCTACATCGATTTGTTGAGGTTTTGCAAAATAATGGTTAGTAATATATGAGTTGTTTACAGGACAGTTAGGATATAATTTGAAATGTTCAAGTTATGGACTTCGGCTTTTCTTATCATGTCAGAAAAAATCCCACGTAGCCAAACACAGAACTTTTCTCTTCGAGGAATTCTTTTTTGGATCTTTATACATCCGGATGAAAAATGTTCCTTAATTTCATGAAATCTTACCTTTTTTCCAAATAAGTGAATTCAGATAAGCTACAGGAACTTTTTTTGCTTTTCGTAACTTCTGCGCTCAAATTTAAAATATTTCCAGGGACTCCATCTGCTGGACCTTCTTCTGGAGCAAAACACTACTGACAAAATTCTAAATAAAGTGAACAGTTATATTCATGACTTTGTTTCTGAAAAGGTGCTTGATCCACAAACTACTGCTATCTCTAAAACGCTTACAGTAAGAATTCTTTATTGAAATTCATGTCGGATACATTGGGCTAATGCTTTTGTTAGCTTTCTTTCCTTACTAGCTTTCTGTACACTACATTTTTATATCAACGAAAAAGTAGAGAATATGTCTTCTATTCTATTCGGAACCATAATAGGTGTTAGATTTCAAGCATGAGATTTCCTAGAATTTATTAATTTTATAAGAGATTCCGAAATATAAAAAAATTTCCAGAAAAGGCATGCAAAAAATATTTGTTTGCTGACCATTTCACCGACTTTCACACATGCTGAACATCGTTCAAGATCGAGAGCACATGAATACATGTTTCGGTAAGTGTTTTTTGGTTTATATTGATTTTTATTAAAAGTGCCGATTTGAAATCTGCTTTCGGAGATTTTTTGTCTATTATTACTTATGATACGTCACTTCGAATTCTGGCGATTTACTGTCACGGAACCTCCATAATTTAACCTTGCAGTCTTTTTTTTAGAGTTCTACTTCCTAATGTAGCGGATAGAGTGGAGCCTGTACGACTGAGTTTACCAGCTACACAAGATATGTCTATATGTGAAGCTGTTGACCACTGCATTCGGTTGGTATCACGTAAAGTAGTGGAAGTACATCGAAAATATCCAGATCTTAAAATTGTTTTGGTCGGTTGGGGAACATCTTGTGTTATAAATCATCAAGTAAGTTTTGTGTTTGGAAACGTACAATTCTTGTATTTGATGAATGAGAGATTTTCGGTTGATTTAAATGTCATTATGTTTCAGGTTGTTCAGTCTATGCCAAATGTGTCCGCTATCATCAATTTTGCCTTTCCAATGAAAACAGCCGATGGACCACGGGGTGTAAGTTTCGATTGCTTGGATTATTTTAATTTGAAACTTTATATATATAATCTTTCTATTACAATATTTTCGATTGTTGCAGTTAAAAGGTATAACACGTTAACATGCTTGAGTTTCTGGGAACAATTCAGAAATATCAATGATTTAGGATGTTGACGATGATATACTGCTCACATATTGTCCAACATTATTTGTTATTGGGGATCAAGCTACTGATTGTGATGTCCGTGAACTGCAGGTTATGGCAACGAGAATGATTGGTTCGTTGCTGCAGCATCGATTATAATTTTTGATGAAAAATATTTTTAATATATTGCAAAAAGCGAAAGTAACTTGCATGCTGTTTTTTGCTGAATACATGAATGAAATTTTTGTTCATCACGTTTATTAGAATTATATATTCTAGAATATTAAAGTATAATATATAGCTTGACACTTTAAATATATATTTTAAATTAGTTTTAAATAAAAGCTACTGAAATTGACTTGTAATTTTCAGCTCCCACAGGAGTAATTGTTGTCGGTTCATCAAATTCTGATTTGCATCCTTCAACATTGCGGCTAACTATCGAGCGATTTACTCATCGAACCATACAGAGAGCCTTACTGGTGTGTTTCATTTATTTCAAACGTCATTAAAGTCTATATTTAAGTACTAGAACTATCTTGTTTTCCCACTTTTTTTTTGGTATTCCTCGAAATCATTTTTCAGGATGATGTAGTTGATTTTCTACAGTTATACTGCTCCTCGTCTGCCACTCATTCCTTTCGATTGCATCCTCTGAAGCTGGTTGAAGTGAATGATGTTGATTTGTCAATCCTACGTACATCCAATCTTTTCGCCGGTAACCAGACCAAATTAACTAAATTCGGTTCTGCATCAAAAACTGATAAAGGAGGGAGTGTATCAGACAAGTATGTATTTAAACTGATGTTGTTTAGAGATTTATTAAGAGTCAGGGATTTCCATAAAAACTGAATTTTACAGTAAATATAAAGTTAAATGAAGAGAAAATTATTTTTTCAAAATAAGTAATGAGTTTTTCTTCGATCTTTTCCACTTCTATTTTACTCTTATGGAACAGAGATTTTCTTTTTTCAGTTCACTAAATATTCCTGTTGAAAAGCATTGTTTATAAGAGGTGTTTCGGACACAGACGTTCCATGAAGGACTGATATCAAGTAGATTTTTTCACAAGATACGAATCTCATTATACTCGTTTGATCTTCAGCATTGCATATGCATTAAATAGTTCATGTTGTTTCATTTAATCGTCAGGTGTTTCAAAATTGTACAAGTAAAATATCAACTTGTCCCATATTGAAATAGCAAACGAGTCAGTAATTTTCCTAGTACATATAATTCAATAAATAGTATGATTACTGTGGGCGTCACTGATGATATATTTTTTCTGATTTGCTGTTTCAATTTATTAAACTTGAAAGAGTTATGAAAGTCAAGGATGTTTGAAAAAAAATAAATACCGGTGGTTGCTTACAATTTGTTTGTCGTTTTGTATGTTACAGATGATTAATTAATCAATCCGATAATCCGATATTCTTTTCATTTCGAGGCATCATAGGCCAATATCTGATCATAAACCATGAAATTATTTGTTGCACCAAAAACTGCCTCATGATCAAAATCTTTTGCATTTCGCATTTGAATAGGGTTAAATCGACACTTGTCCTACTGTTTAGTTCTATTCTTATTTTAAGAGAGACATAATTTTTAAACTTTTTTTGCATAAAATCTTTGGAAGGGAGAAAGGGAAAAGATTTAATCCAAGACAGTTTTTCGTTTTACTTGATTTTATTTACATAAAAGCTTTATAAAGATATTGTATTTCCGAGTCTTTTTGTTCGAAGTATTTGATTTATCATAATTTTTTGTTGATTCGGTTTTGAATGTTCTCTGAGATATGTGTTTTTTTCATTTTTTTATAGCCGATGTGAAACTTTGTGCTGATTATATTAGAATGCTAAGAATGCTTTCCCTTTTACTGTTATCAAATATAAAGAAAAACCCTCAACCTTGCCTGCATATCTGAAATGTGACCTCTGACTTTTGAAATCGGAAGTATGGAATTTTCTATTTTTTTTTTCTCTGTGTTGATTCAAATATTTTGTAAGCCTTCAATAACTTTCGTCGAGTAATGTTCATTAAAATTTGATTGAAGGATTGTAAATTTCACCGTATAACTAACAAGAAGGGATATGCTAAAGTTTATTACAGAGAGAATAGGAAAGTTTTGAGTTGATCTTTTTTATTCTCTTTAATAAACTTAAATAGCTGAAACTATTTCTACTGGTGATAGAAGTGAATAAAGAAACAGAGAAGGGCAAGCGTGGGAGGAAGGGAAAAACTAGGTAGAATACTGTTACAGTCTTACCTGTGTAATGACACATTCTTATTGTTGCATTACAAATTTTCGTCCTGCTAAATATAGTATTATTTGAAATTACATAACTAATTAGCTTTTTCTCACATTTTTCTTTTTTTTATAAATTCTAATCAACTCGTAATGAATTATATCTGTCGGAGATTGAAATTGTTCGGTGTACGTTTCGATCAGTGATAGCAACAGAATCATTTATCAATGATTGGATGATATGCTGTACACTTTCCGGGAATTTTAATGAAGTAGAAGAAAAGAACTGTCAACATGTTAAGCAGAAGTTCATAGCTGGATAAATTATTTCTATTATTAGACATCCTACATTTCCCTCTTGAAGGTCCCTATTCAGTAAACAAATAATGAAAAAGTGAAAGATGTCCCAATGATTTTGATTGAGTTTGGATGCGGCATGCCGGTTTTTCGATTTTCCTGTCTGCTCTTCTCAATCTCAATACTTAACGAGGGATAAGTTTTCTGTAGAGGGAGGATAAACTAGTTAGCAATTGGAGAAATCGTGATAACCTGTCTGTTAGTCCACCTATCCCATCTATCCCACAATATCTAATATCCATCGATCATGGATTGCATATATATCAGCAAACTTTCCCTTTTTAGCCGATATTTGCTTTTATAAAGATCAAATTGTTACAGAGCAAATATAAAATAAGGTAAGTGGAATAACGATTTCACATATCCGCTCATATCGTATTCATCAATCACTACTTCAATTCACAGCCATACATTTATTTTATTTTTTAATTTTCGTCAATTAATTGCTATTATAAAACAAAGCTGATTAATTTATATTCGGTTTAATTGGTATCTACTATGGTAAAATAAATGAATATTGTTGTATGTAAGTTGGTTTGATCTCATATTTTATAGCTCATTAAACTAAGAAAGCCAATTAAATGACTATGAAACAGCTTCAAACTATGAAACTTCACGACTTGGGCTAATTAGAACAAGAAATGATATTTGGAAATATGAAAATGAAATAATGATCAAAATTCACAATGGAAGGTGAATAAATAAATATGAGAAGCAATGCACAACAAAATGGGTTTTTCAGCGATAATCTCAAAAATAAGAAATAGAGATGTTTGAAGTGAATAATTCTGTAGTTAATAAAAATTTGCAGGTGAATGATGATTCCATAATCTGATTTATTCTCTTTCATGAGTTTATCTATTCTCTTTTGAACATATTCTATCCTAAGAGAATAATAAAGATCGTGATAGTATGGAAAAGTTATCAGTAGTTGCAATCACTGCACTACTACTACTGCTAAATTATCGGATA
The DNA here is from genome assembly GCA_916381525.1 of Cercopithifilaria johnstoni. Classification (NCBI taxonomy): domain Eukaryota; kingdom Metazoa; phylum Nematoda; class Chromadorea; order Rhabditida; family Onchocercidae; genus Cercopithifilaria; species Cercopithifilaria johnstoni. The sequence goes on along the minus strand of CAKAEH010001969.1, from coordinate 134,205 downwards.
AGTTATGCTGTAAGTTTATATGCATCATTGAATTTTTGTTTTACCATTTGCTTAAAGTAAATTTGATATGATAACTTTCGTCTTAGCTGTTTCTCTAGCAAAATAAAAACGGTATGGAAAATATTAATACTATAAAATTCAAAATTACGATTTAATTTAGGATTTGCAGAATTAAATTTCAACAATTTACCGAATAGATGTTTAGTTCTTCAAACAACAAGTTTAACTGCGCAATTCTTTAAAAAAATAAAACATTATTTTTTGGGTAATTAATGAAGTAGAATTTTGACAAATTATTTATCATTATTATGATTCGTATTTCAGTTTATTGGTCAGGTAGAGTTTTGATAAATTTTTTGCCATTATTATAATTCATATTACAGTACAATCATTATTATGATTCGTGTTTCAGTGTATATTGGTCAGGTAAAATTATGATAAATTTTTTATCATTATTACGATTTTTTGTATTTCAGTTTATTGGTCAGGTAGAATTATGATAAATTTTTTATCATTATTATGATGGTATTTCAGTGCATTGGTCAGAGTAGTTTTGGTTTTCGCGAGTGTTATATGGATCAGTTTTGCGCGGAACCACATGTAGGTTTTAATTGAAATTCCTATGAATTCGATCGCAACTACAAATTGAAGTATTACTTTTCCATTATTTGTTATCTGAAATTTAAGCCTAAATTTTAAATATAGTGGGAATTAAAAAGTAGATAAAAGACTCTCAAAAAAAAAAACAGGATTTCAAATTTCTAAAAACAAATCATAAATTAAGAATTTACTAAATTCAAACATTTTTCTTATAGATGGCAAAACCGATGCAAGTACGATATGAGGGAGAAAGAATTAATAATGAATTGCCGCCTCATCTTCAGCATGATCAAATGAAATCTCCCACAGTTTCCACGGTTCTACATTTTAATTAAACTTACAATTTTTGTCATTCTAGACTTAAATTTTCCTTTTTAGTGCCGCCAGTCTTATGCAAAAATAGAGCTGTGCAAAATGAATGACAATTTTCTCTTGAAAATTAAATGCTAAAGAGATTAAAATTTCATCCATTGGTTGATTAGAAACTGGAAACCATACCACGAAATGATAGAATTTGAGACATATTTAAGCTTAATTTCAAATTTGAAGCCAGAGTTCTCTAAGATAGCTAGAAAGTTTTGCACAGAAAAATTTTAAAATAGGAGTTTGAGAAATGATGATATCCTTGGAAGAATTTCAAGCACCTATTTGTTAAATTTCTTTAACTTACAAGAAAGCAAAGTAAATTTTTCTGATGAGTTAGTGAAATTTAGAAATTTCTTTAGATCAGTAATGAAAGTGATGAATTTTTGAAATGCTGTCGTAAGCGAGGATTGCCAGAAGCATGTTTGCGGAAATGTTCTTATACAAATTATGATCGGAATATTGTAAGTATCTAATATCCTTCCAATGTTTTCACAACTTATTAAAGCATCTTATTCCAGTATTGATTCCAGTATTACTCTGTATCTCCTTAGTTTTGAATTAAAAAATGTTAAGAAATTTTAATTACGGTAGAAGCAGATCACAGTAATAAATAGGAAACATGTAGGATCAACAGGACCATCTTATCATTTAAAGGAAGATTGCTTTAAATCTCTTCTATGAGAATTCACTTATTGATCTATAACTTGAAAATTCATTTCTAGCATTTATAAAAAGCTACCTGAGCTATTTACAATATATCTATTTATAAAATAATTGAAAAATTAAACTTCTCATCATTTTTAGCTTCGAAGAATGTTGTTGCAAGTGGATCCATGTCCCTTGCCATTAGCTACTGATATCCATTTTTGTGCAGCACAGGGTCATGATCATCGACAATGTTGTGCTATGAATGGGGTCACAACAACAGTTGCAGGACAGAAATGCTTAGTATTTTGTGATCAGGTTTCACTTCATTAATTTAATACAAACATCCAATAAGTTTGTCTTATGGACTTTATAGTTGTGAATGTGTTAATAAAAAAATGCAAATATATTTGTTGAGCTTTAATCCATGAAACAAGGAACTTTTAAAGTTGAATGGTATCCAGCATCTTCCACACATTTCCACACATACTGATAATTTAAAAATATGTTTCAGAGGATGCAAAATAAGACTATGCTTGATGTATCATATCTACCATGTTTCGAACGATTTGAAAATATAAAAGAATGCTTTTGGCGTTGGGCTCAAGAACATTATCAATTGGCGGAAATATCGAAGAAATCTGAAATACATGAATCCCAGTTGAATTATGATCGTATAATGCAATTAAGCACTGAACAACCACCATCACCGTTTAATAATTATCAATAGTTTACAAATACAACTGTATCAAAAACAATTTCTCAAATTTATTTCATATATCATATAAGATTATGAATAAAGAAAGCGTCAAGTTAAATATATATATGTATATATGTGTGTTGTCGGTACGTTCAATCAAATTGATAGTTAAATAAAAAAGAAAATTATGATTAAAAAAGAAAATTAGGAAAGGAGATTAGGATTTTATTTCCAGCTAATTGAATTTTCCACATTTATGCTACCTCATTGTCGTTTTTACCATAATGTTGTTGCGACCACAATTTCATTATTCTTATCTTACTGTTAAGAAACGCAATAATGTTGATATGAAAATATTCTATTCTTGATCTTATAAGAGGTCAGATTGTCATTTGTGAAACATTATCCTTTCTAAATGTAATTAATACTTCGTGCTTTATAATATACAAATTTTAATTTTGATAATCTACTGGCTGCTACATCTGTTACAGTAAGTAAAACGAAAAATATACTTCGAGTTGCTTTGAAATAAAGCAGTGGAACTATAACTATAACTTATGAAAGGATGGAATGCTTTTTGAGCTCTTATATTTCTGGCCAAGTGGTAATCAACTTTATAGTATTGTCAACATAAAAAGTTGTTTTGTTAACAAATCAACTTTATTAACGGATCCGTTATCAAACTTGAATGTGAAGTATTATTTTGTACGAATTATATTTTTCTTCTTTCAATTTTGATAAACTCAAACAAATAGAAATATTAAGAGAATAGAAGTAATAATTAGTTTGAATTAATAAAATTTAAATTGAAATGAAAATCAAATTTATTTTTTTGAAAAACATAGTGCAGAAATTAATGAAAGAATAAAAGTAGTAGCATCTATCTGTTCGATTTTATCCCTTTTATAGATATCTGAATCGTACTGAATTCTTCCAAAGCAATTAGTTATCCTATTCTTAAAGAGTAAATAATAAATATAAAAGAACTTCTTATTACTTCTCAAACCTCATTTGCTTCTATTCATAATAACACTTTGAACTTCTTCTTTAATAGTTAATAAACTAATTTTTACAACAATAAAAGTAAAAAAAGAAACGAATGAATCATTCAAGCAGAAATTATCACAGAAATAGTAAATTATCAACAACAACAAGTTAAGGAAATGAAAACCTGTCAACTTCAATATCGCCTCTGCTACAACGACATCATCATCGTCATCTGAGAGCTTCTCATCAATAACTTCTGTTTGGAAGTTATTATTTGAAGTATAAAACATAAAAGCGGAAGAAAAAATTCGGTCCTTCTGAATGATATTAACAAAAGAACAATTTTGTTTCCTCTCATTTCTAAGACATATCTGTCAATTTCTCTGTGCTATCATCGTTGGAAACTTTAGCGTTTGTAAATGAGAAACCAACATTTTTTCAAAGACTCTTTATAGAAAAGGCTTTTCTTGTGCAAGCTTTCTTATTCTGGCCAGATTTGTTCCATCATCCTAATGGATCACAAGAAGAGTCACTATTTAGCTTTATGCAATTTTAGACTATATCATTTCAGGTTATCCCATTTTTTCGTCAACAGAAATTCTAATTACTTTTATTATAGTTGTTTTTTTCTTGTTTTTTAAAATCCTTTTTATTCTTTTTGTTTAATAAAAGATTTAGACAGGTTTAAAATTATTCGATACGCTATGCAATCTTAATAAAATTCATTTCAAATGTGTTACCTTTATATTATTATACATGTATAATTTAAACCTGATTATTACCTCATTACCACTTTTTTTCTAAATTAAACATTATATTTAATAACAAAAATAACACATTAAATGTGAATAGCAATAATAAAATTTAACAAATTAAAAACAAAAGCATTAATTAAAATTGCTATCTAACTTAGATGTCATATTTTAGTACTTATTTGGTTGGTTGGAGAAGTGGAAAGTTTTTACCAAATATTTAACAATTGATCAGTTTTGCGAAGAATTCCTTGAAGAGCAAACTTCTGAGTGATTTATTCTCTAAGTATAGAAAAATCTTCTGAAGAGAAGAAAAAATAGACTTAGATGGATGATTGGTACTGCGATAGACTCTATTCCCATACATAAATTTGATGCAGCATATTCGTTCATAAAACTTAAATCTTTGATGCGAAAAAATTTGAAGTTCTAAAATACTTTATTAATTATTAGTTTTCCGAAACTTTACTCTATCATATCTGTGATATTATCGACCTTAAAGGATTTTCGTATTCAATGAAATTGCTATTACAAATTTCGCAAAAATTCGAAGTGTATAAAGATAAAAAAATGATACTGTCTGGATATCCATGATTCAAAGCATTTTCAAAATTCTTTCTACTGTTCGCACTTAAAGTTAACTTCTGAAATAAACTTAACAAAGAATGAAATAAGAGTAGTCACATATTGTCGAATAAATTAACTCATCAAAAGAAGTGACAAAAAAACTATTATTGAGTGGTAACTTAATTGTTCAAATACATGATTTGTTTTACGAAAATTATCAATTAATTATCAATACGAAGTTCATTCCTAAGCGCATATGCTCTATTCTTATCTTTAAAACTGATAATAACCTTTCTATAATTTATTACATTTAAAAATTGAAAAGAAGTAAAAAAAAAAACTATGATTAAGTGATAACTTAAATTGTTCAAATACCAATGACTTGTTTTACGAAAATTATCATTAATTATCAATACTAAGTTCATTGCTAAACGCATATGCTTTGTTCCCAACTTTAAAACTGATAATAACCTTTTTATAATTTATTAGATTTGATAATTGAAGAAAAGAATAGTTTGTGTCTTCTTCTTACTTCGAGTTTTCTTTCGCTTAGCTAAAATGATCATCTTTAAAAATAGCCGTAATATTTCAATGATAAAATGAAAATTGTCTTTTTTTCTCTCTCTCTCTCTTTTTTTTACGAAATATTTTTTTTTTTAATGAAAAATGGCTTCATTTATTATTTTCTGGCTTTCATTTAAATTTTGCAAACGAATTAATATTTAAAAATGAATTTTTAATTAAAGCAATTTTAATCAAACTAAAATTGCTTTGTTGAAAATGTATAAAAGCCTTTGAGAAAATTATTTTTTCCTTTTTCTTTAATTTCACTTCCTCAACGATACTAATTTTACTTTTCCTTCTATCTATTCTATTCTCAAAGGTAATTTAAATTCTTTTTGCAATAATTATCAGCTGTGCTAATTTTTGAAAATTCTTTGATAAGAAAAAAGGACCTTACATAATTATTTGCAACCAACCGTCCAACTTTATGCAATTTCACACTATTTCTTTATTTTGTAAACGAATCTTTTTCTCTTTTCTATTAAAAGAAAAAGTGTGAAGAAATTTTTTCCACTAAATGAATTTAATCGTTTTCATCTTATCCTCAATGATATTGCTTTATGTGTTCTAAAGTTCTTTAATCAATGAATGCATTAATTTTAAATGTTAAAATTAAGTATTAAGTTGAAATGAAATATTTGAATGGAAGGAAAAGCTTACTATTAAATTATATTAAAAATGAGGTTTATCTTTGTTGTAGTCCGATTTTGAACTTTTGTTAATTTCTTGTTGTATTTGAAGAATCAAAATTATTCCCACTTCTAAAAGTACCTATTTTTGAGTACAACCAAAAGTACCTATTTAATTTCCTTGATGATATTTACTTGCATCCATCCATCCATCCATCCATCCATCCTTCCTTCCTTCCTTCCTTCTGATACGCAAATTACATCTATCTTCACTTCTGATTTTACCATGCATGTTTGAGTTCGATATTGATGGCGCAAATGTGACAGTAGTATATTTGATATATGATGGCTACATGTTTGAGTTTGATATTTGATGGATATCTAATGACAGAAATGTGATAGTATCTATCAACTATTTCAAACATGTAACACAAACTAATCTTTTTAACATAAATATTCATCACTTTATACTAATTAGTTAATTGATTGAATTATTGATTTTACTGTTAATGAACGACATACTTTTATCAGTATCTTATACGTTCTCATGCAATATTCATCAATATTCATAAATAATATTCACAACAAAATGAAATGAAGTTAGTGTAACATCTGAAAAAGTAATTTAATAATTCGTAAAATATCTTTTACCGTAGCTGATATTTGCAGAAATTCAAAAATTCAAAATTTCTAAAAACAAAAAAACATAATTAAATTTGTAAAACCTGAAAATATCTAAATTCTCTATTTTATTTCTTCTCTGTCATCCTTTTTAGTTCCTCGTTTCAACTTGTTGTATTTATATTGGTGGAAATGTTTGCTATCATTTGTACTTATAAAATATTTATCATCTCGGTGACGTTCGAAATCTGAGCAGATACATTCGATTGAAAAAAACGTTTCGTTGAAATTAAACATTATTGGAAGGAAAGAAATGTATGAGCATTTTGACTTATAAAAAAAATTTAGTTTCCAAACTAATACACAGATTGATTGTCATTAATTTCAATTTCAGGAAACTAATAGCATTCAACTAAAATTAATTTATATCTTCCGTTGCTTAATAAATAATAAAGGTGATGATTTTTAGAAGTACACCCTTCTCATTTTTTCAAGAAAATTTAGGTAAGAAAAGCGGAAATAGTGATAGTCACTGCTAATTATCACTGAAGATATTTGACCCTTTCTTATCATTGCTTTAACTTCGATGATAATTAATTTAGCTTTTGCACATGTATAAAATCATTTTGCAAGTTTTTAGTTCATTTAAAAATTATCTACGTTTTTGTCATTTCAAATTATTTGTTATCCGCTTGGTATCAATTGGAATATCAGAAGTATAGAGAGAAAGTTGCTACGAGCTTTTCATTTTGATCTGATTAAACTTCCTAGGACTAAATTTTTGATTCAAAAACTGTTTGGAAAATATCACGAATAATCTTTGGGATAATTATTATGTAAAATAAAAGCATAACATTTCCCATTAATACAATATCATTTCTGTGTCAGTCAATATTAGTCAGTCAGTTAATGTTATTAACTTACAGCTAGCTAGCTGCCAATAAATCACAAAATGAAAATAATTTTTTCAGTTTTTTTGGTCGGAAATTTTACGAGAAGAAAAAAATGGATTATAATTGACATTAGCTTAGAGAATCATTTATTTATATATTACTCATTCTAATGGTTTGCTGTCATTTAAGTAGTAGTATCCGTTCATATCTTTTACTAACTTATTTAATTTTAAATCAGTTTTTTTCCTTCAGAAAAGAATGTTTATTAATTTTCTATTAAATGCATATTCATCAATATTCTTTATAAATAAAAAAATAAAAATATAGCTTTTTCTCACAAGACATAATTAATTGAATTATGTATTAAATTTCACCTATTAGTGACAGCCTTTGGATTCATCAAATGTTTGAATCTTTCATATTTTATATAATATTTATATAGTTGTTTTTATTTATTTGTTTACATAAACATAAGTTTTTATTGTTATAGAATTCAAGATAATGACTTTAGAAGATATTATTAACTGAAAGAATCAGAAGATGATCGAAAAATAGAGTGGGAAATCTCAAACAAATTAAGAATACAGTTCTATATTTGACTAACTAAAATTATGCGATACAAAACATAATTAGTAGTTTAATTAAATATAGTAATTAAAGGTTTATATACTCTTTTATAAATAGATGCATAATAGTATCATTTGATTGATCATATATCATCCCCATATTCTGCATGTAACGTTTCATACTTATATTCTGCAGGCATTCACCAGTGCAATTCAATTAACTCATTCAGTTATTACATAACTTTAGTACGTATTTGTTAATAGAATTTATTACACTTAAGAATATTGCAATAATGATAACGGTGGTAATTGTAATGATAGTAATAATAGTAATTATAATGATAGTAATGGTAATAGCTATTATTGTTACATTTGCAATCATAGGATTGATTAGTTGATGTTATTAGTGCATTTAGCAAGAAGAAGTAGTAAAATCAATTTTTGTTATGTATACCTGCAGTGGTAGCAAAACTTCCTTATAGCAGCTATTCTCTATGTTATGAAATATTCAGAAGATGTAGTAATTTCGCAGTTCACTTTATCCACTAAAATTTTATTTTTGCTTCCGTCTTTCACTTTTAAGATCCGGAAAAAAATTCACTTTTATGATCCGGAAAAAAATTCACTTTCTAAGATCCGGAAAAAAAGTAAAAGTAATTTTTAGCAATCAAATTTCAACAAAGAATAAACTATTCCGCACCTATCACTTCACACTATTACCTCATTTTATTTTACTCATAGAAACGATGAAAAATTTGATAAAATTCATCTTTTTCTTTTCTTTCACTTCTCTCAACTTTGTTGATAATAAATTCATTTTTGGGAGCAATAATAAATGAGAAAAATAAAGCTGTTCTTTTGCCTAAGGCACTTTCTCTTCCTTTTATTACCATATTATTATATTCAGAAGCCGAAATTGGCAATTAGATATGTGGAGAAGCTGAAGGCGGAATATTTCTGGCACATCGATAAATGTAAATATTATTTGTTATCGTCCTCTTACGACAGGCTAAACCATTGAATTCCAATTTCATTACACCTACGATGGCATCAATATTTTGAGGACAATAAGATAATATGGCTAAATTAAATTGATTGCGATTAGCAAATTGTTAACCATAATCATATTAATTAATAATGTATATTCTTCTCTAAATTACATGTAAAACATTTTTACTTTCGATACTTTCAATTGTGACATATGCGCTTAATGTGCGCAAATATATATTTCTATAGTCTATTATCTTGCATTTTTCATTGCTATAAATACTATTTCAAAAATTTCATTTTGTCTTGTCGTTACTATCATCAAAACTGCGCTATTTTCTCATAATATTTCTTAAATGATCTTTTATTTTCATTCAAATTATAATTAAGGTAATATTTTAAATTATAATAAATTGTAAAATCATTTTTATATTTTCGAAATGATAACAAATATTTCGGTTATCAATTCTATTTCTTAAACTATACTAATGAATTAACACTTCTCTATATTTTGCTAATTTTTGCTAATTGTGTCACACTTCAATATAATTATCCTTTAGATAAAAGGATTTCTTAAATTTTAAATTTGTTAAATTATCATAAAAATTAAAAAAAAGTAATTATTTATTGACTTTCTTAGAGCTTATTTAAATTGATTAAGCTTAGAGCTGCCAAATTTTTAAACAAATTAGATTTTTCTACAGCTAAGTGATAATTAGTGAGAAAATTAACATTCATATCAACATTTCAATATAATTTCATTTGATATATGAGTTGTTCACAACTTTTATATATTGGATTTTCTTTCACTTTCACCGCTCATTTTATAGCTGTCAAAATCATGCTTTAATTGTTTTAATTTCTACTAATTACTATTTCATAAAATATTCATATTCATATTATTGATGTTAACATATCAAATTATTGTAAAATATTACGACCAAATTTTTATTCAGTTATTTTATTGTTTATAAATTATTTTTTCAAAATTTATTTTACAAATGAAATATTTTAATTGGTAAATTATTAAAGATTTTAATTACTCAAATTGTAATAAACTTATAAGAATTTTAAGAAACTATGAAAATAATGATGGATTATTTTTATGTGGTTCTTTCTGTTGTATACTATAAAATTTTATAATAAGCCTTGTAGTTGATAAAATTATCGATATGATTTATTTTATTTTGCTTTTTGCAAATTTTTTTCCTATTCACATTTCTTTCATGGTGATTTTTCTTTGTTTCAAAAGTTGGAATTTTTATTGTTCTTATTTAGTGATAAATTTAATGAATGATTTGATGATAAAATACTGATAAGATAAAATGTGATTTTCATCTATGAGATGAGGTATTATGCTTTTCCTTATCAGTTAAGCTTCCTTTTTTTACTGCTCTTTAAAAAAAATACAATAAAAAACTATTAAAATATTAATGGATCTTCTTTGTATAAATTCTTTCTATTGTATACTACAAAATTTTAAATCAATAAATTTATCATTAAATGATTTGGTAGAAGTTTGTGATGAATTTTTACCAGTTCATTACAAACTTCTACAAATCATTTATCCAAAAAAGGAAGATATGCATTTTGTACTTTAAGAAGAAATATTATTAATTCATTTGATTGCATAATTCATTTTGATAAAAAGCGATCACATTCCATTAGGCTTTCTAAAAGAGCTATTAATCGTCGAATAATATATCAAAGGAATTAATCTCTCTTAGAAAGAATCGCTTCTTTTTAATACATTTAAAATTAAGATAAAGATAAGATAGCTTAGAAATATATGAATAATTTTCATTCACTTTTATTAGAGAAGAATTATATTTCATTAGAACAATGGACAAAAAGCGCAAGCGCAAATTGTCCCATTTAAAATAGTACATTTTGAATTGTTTCAAAGGGAAGAAATATACTACAAAATAATCTTTTTTTAAAGAATAGAAAAAGAGAGTGATATCTTCTGCATTACATTTTTACAGAATTATTGTAATAATAAAGTAGAAAATAATTTATATAGCCATGAGTGCTACACAATGTTATTAATTCAATTAGTACTTATTAACTGTAACAAAAAATGAAATTAAAATCAAATCTTGCTTTATAGAACTTATTACTCTCTGTAGTTTTTGTCCATATAATAAATATTGAATAATTAAAAACATATTAATTAATTTACTCATTCATTTAAGTTATTTATTTTTGATTTGTCAGATAAACGAAATATTGTAGTAATTAATTCTTTTGTTGTGAATATTTTTGTATAATTTGCTGAGAAATTTAGCCATTTTTAGATTCCTTAGGGACAGCTATTTTTAAATGACAGCTCTTCGCTAAAACTCGAATTTCTTCCCAATTTTTACATAACTATTAAAAACACTAATAAATGTTTTTGGTATTCTTTTTTTTTGTCATCAATTTAATTACTAATTTTGCTATCGCCAATTTTAATAATATGTTTATTAGCACGAAAGGCTGTAATATACTAGTGATGCTTAATTTATTGCCAGAAAAATCGATTCTTAAAAAATTCTATTATTATTATAGCAAATGAATAAAATATTTTGAAATGAAATCTCATTTGTAAATCATTCCTGAAAATAAAATACATGAAGTTTTTTGCAGATCATATTATCATTTCTATTTCCATTACAACAATATCGCAAAACTTCAACAAAATCATCTCATCGAAAGTTACCCGGAATTATGATAATGATAATGAAACCGTATAATTTACTATTATCATACTTATTGTTAGTGTTGAATGAAGCGAAAATTTGAAAGGATCAGTATTGGCGATGTTAAATTTTGAAGCAAATGTATTCCCGAAGTAAGTTTGAAACTTTTTCCGCATTCAAAAAACTAAAATAGCATATGATAGAGATATGATATACTGAAATTAATTTACTTCCAGTCATACTCGATTTATTCTTTCTCAATAATCTTTGTAAGTTTTTATCCCTTAAATTTTTGCACATCTTCAACTTAACTTTAAGCAAACTTTTCTCTTATTCCCAATCTGTTCATATATCTTTTCAAAATTAGTTCCATTCATTTGCAGCATTTCAGGTAAAATAGATACCGTATGATAAGCAAATATGCTTAATTGCTCAGTTTTTATTAATAGTTAAAATTTAAGTATTTTAGAATAGAGTAGGATTTTTTTGTGATTTATCAAAATGCAATTTTTCTTAATGTATTTCATTAAAGCTGAAAAGTTTGATGAAAGTATTGTGTAAATTAAAAACAATTGCGTCATTTTTTTTCCCGTTAATTATCCACGGAAATATTCCGAGTTTTTGATATTGAATGCATTAAGATTCAACAATTCATGCAAATATCCGTTGGATAAAATGGCTAAGCACTTATACTATCACTTACACTTATACTTACATTCATGACTAGAGCACTTACACTATCTTATTGAAGATAAATTTAATTTAAAAAAATAAGACTATTTTTTATTTTGAAATCGTATTTCGATTATTCAACCTTATAGCTTAAAAATAGTTTGAGATATTCTATTTAAGCTTAGCTCATTAAATGTATTTCGCAATTTTGTCAAAATGATATCATAAAGTTATTTTGGAATTAATACTATCAATTGTTTCATCATCATTTTAAAATTCATACAATATCTCCTCTACTTTCTATTATGCTTTTTTAAAAAAAAAAGTATGACTGATATAAATATTCTAGTTGATCGATTTGTTATTCGTTTAAAACAAGTCAATTGACTAACAAGTGCAATTCTATAACTACAACTCAAGAAAATGGTTGCTTAGTCTATTGATATATATATATATCAATTGATTGTCTATTACTAATAACTATCATTTAGTCGAAAGTTTTTAAGATTCAACTATATTTAATTGTCTTAATATTCCATCCATAATAATATTACTACTACTACTACTACTACTGCTACTACTGCTACTACTACTACTACTACTACCACTACTACTACTCTACTACTACTACTATTATTACTACTACTTACTATAATTATTACGAATTACCTACTAGTTACTTTTTTACTATTACGTATCTACTATTTACTACTACTACTACTACTAAACAAATGTTTCATTTATTTAATCATATTTTATATTTTTAAATAAAATAAAATTGATTGAAAGAATTAATAATCCTTTTCAATCATTCAGATATGCAATTTTCTTATTGGTTAATGCAATATGTAAGCTTCCAACGAACAGATTGAACTGTTTTTCTTTTCGTCGTAAGAATTGTGCTTGTTTGTTTTGCTAAGTCAATAGAAATAATCATGCATATAACATTGTTAAATGCAGCATAATCATCAAATATTCATTAGAGGCTTTTCATTCGATATATTTTGTCGCTTAAATCAATTTTGAATTTTAACAAGTTTGTTAAAGTTAGCAAAGTTTTCAGCTATCATTTAATGTTGCATTTAATTTTCCTCAATTATACCTCTTTATTTTCTCTAACCATTATTTTTAATTAATTCTTTTGTTTATTCCTCTCTCTTTTTTTTAGTAATGATGAAATTTAATGAAATGTAATAAAATATTAGATTTTAGCACTCGCTACGTTTTTACTTAAAAACAATAAATAATCAACAAAATGATCATACTTAATAAAGCTCTACAATGTTACATATCTATTGTGATTTAGTAAATAGAGTAAATTTTAATTTTAAATTTTGATTAAATTTCAATTTTACATTTATGATCTGTTACTGCAATATTATTCTCTATTACTCTAATATTATTTTATTCTATTTCATTCCAAATATTATTATTCTAAATATCATTCCTAAATGTTATTCTATTTCTTAATTTGCGATAGAATAAATAAGTATTTAATTAGACGGATAAATTTTGATTTAAGAACTTCTGAAGAAAAGTATTTTATGCGATATAATTATTATTCATAAAATTCGATTTGTTTTTCTGGATCATTTTAAATAAAAATATATTTCTGAGCGAATAAAATTAATACAAACGGGTATATAAGATAGAAAAGTATAAGAAAGTTATCTTTTAGAGTTTAAGTTTAAGTTATTCGGAGCATTCAAAAGTAAGTAATTAATAGATAATTAAAGTAAATTTTGTGAAATCAAAAATTTAATAATTTTAATTTTCATTTAGGACGTGAACGAAACTCAAGAGCAAGATATCATTTTACAGCGGTGTTGGAGGTAGGCGCAATGATGTTGCAGAATATGTTCAGCGCCTTATCATTCTTACATTATCGTAAAGATGACGATTTTGTTGATCGTTTATCTTACTTCTACACTCCGTCCTTTCTAATTATGATGGCCATTTTAGTTAGTTTCAAACAAGTAAGATATTTTCCTCATCTCTTCATATATTTTTTAGTATTCAAATAACAAAAAGAAATCGCAAACTTTATTGTAATATGGATAGAGCAATGAAAATAGTACGGATGGAACATTTATAAATGGTATTATTTTTACCAATTAGTTCTCTAAAATCATTTGTAAATGATAGATCTGTAACAGATGCACTTGGCTTGTTTATGCGGCATTGTCCTTTCTGATAGAACGATGATCGCTGTTATTCAGGCGATCTAGATGGACAAAAAATAGAACATAAATGAATCGTGTAATGTTCGAACTTGTTTAATTAATTAATACCATGTTAGATGATTATATTGAAATCACAGGGTAGAAGTATGTATTGATTGAAATCATAATACAATACATACTTCTTGGTCAAGCATGAAAGGCATTACAGTTTGGTGGTCGACCGTTAGAATGCTGGGTGCCTGCACAATTCACAAGCTCATGGGAGGCTTATACAGAAATGTATTGTTGGGCTCAAAATACCTATTGGGTACCTATCGAACAGGTAAAGTAATTCATTTACACCGAACATTTATTCAATAACAAGTTGGAAAATCTTCATCATTGTATGTTACATCACAGAAGGAGCACATTTTTACTAATTAATTAATTATTTATTTACTAATTAGAGTTTGAAAGTTAAATAAATTTTAACCTATAGCCTCATTCATTCACTGACTATATCACTGAAGGAATTTTCTTTAAAGGGAATAATTGTCCAAAAATGATACAAATTATTCATTAGAGATCAAGTAAGATTATTTATCATTCAGGATATCCCAATGGATTTAGCAGAGCGAGAATATCGACAAATATCATATTATCAATGGGTGCCATTTTTTCTTCTTATTCAAGCCTTTCTCTATTACATTCCATGCCTCGTTTGGCGTCTTATGAGCGACAAGTCTGGTAATTTCATCAATATCTTCATTCTTCTCATGCAGTTACGATTTTCAAAATACTTTCAATATGCTTTTAGCTTCCTGACACTTCTTAATAAAGGCAGTTGTAAGAATGGAAATCTGAAATGCAATTGAAAATTTTTTGAAGTATTGGATTTAATTTGTTCAACTTTGACCTTCTCATTATAAATGATTAAATGAGAAAATAGATTTTGAGATATGGTAGGTGCTTTGTCTTTCTTATGTTTTGTATGTTTTCAATAATATCTCAAAAATTGCGTTTTCATCGATAAATTTTAAATTTGACAACTGTTCGTTCTGTTTCCTGAGAAAAAGATAATAGAGTGAAATATTGAAAGTATACAATTAGGATTATTATTCTTCCAGTTTCTCGATAAATTCCTGAAATGTTAAATACTGTAGGCATTCGGTTAAACGATATTGTTCAGTTAGCTACCGAAAAAGAAAACATCGAAGAAAATTATAGAACACGAACCATTGAATCTCTTGCACGTCATATCGAATCTGCTCTCAGGTTATCACTCTTTATATCAATCATTTCTTATTCGTTTAGCTTGACTAAGCTAATTGATGGTTATTTTGATGAAAAATATTATGGAATGGATCGTTGTATATTATTGATCCTAAATGATTCAAATCCTGGTTCAATTATTATTTCCTATTTTTAAAATAGTCTTCCATTTTTTTATTCTTTCAGACAGCTTACCTAATCCAGTATTTCTCTTTTTTGCACTTTCATTTTATTTAACTGCATTATATTACAATTTGCATTGTTATTTCCAAAGTGCATTTGCAGGTACCAGCATGCAGCAACTTCACGAACTCAATATACATTACATAGAGTGTTAAAATGCCTAAATATGCGTTACTATGAAAGTTATGTGACAGGCCTCTATTTGGTAAAAAATTCATAAATTTTTCCCTTTTTTTCTTTAAAATGCAATTATATTGTTTTTATTAATTATTTATAATTATCGGTATTCATCAAACTAATCCTTTTAAAATACATTTATTTTACGATATTCAAGATTATACAACTATCAAACTTTATCGCTATTTATCAAACTAATCATTTTAAATACACTTATTTTACGATATTCAAGATTATACAACTATCAAATTTTACTTTTAAATTTTCACTACTTATTTAGCTCTTTTTTTAGGTTACAAAAGTAATGTATGTAAGCAATATATTAACGAATTTGATATTAGTGAATAAATTTTTGGAGACTGACGAATATTCCATTTATGGTCTTGGTGTATTACGTGATCTCTTATTTGGCAGATCATGGATGGAATCTGGCAATTTTCCACGAATTACTTTGGTTAGTTGTTTTACATGCTTATATTTTAATAGCAAATAATATTTCATAAGATTACTTCAAATTGAAATGAGAAATATTGTGTGCTACTAATAATTATTAGCGGCACATTTTCATTTCGAGTTCTAATATTTTCGCGAAATTTGGTTAATTATTCATTAAACAAATGGATCAAATAAAGTGTTGAATAATAATTTCTTTTATGGCATGAATTGTCGATATAGAAATTTTAATTAAACAGATTCTTAAATTAAATACTATATTATCTCTGTCAGAAATTACCTCTGTCAAGAATTATTTTGAAACATCAAATTGGTTAGTTTAATTTCAGTGTGATTTTGAAGTACGTGTACTTGGCAATAATCAACGGCATTCCGTACAAGCATGTTTTTCCGTTTTTTTTTTCCTTTTATACTTCATGAATTATTTAGGAAATTAATAATTACTTCATTAACATTTTACATATCCTTAATAAAGACTATTCCAATTTCTATCATTGGCCAGAATACATTAATGATTGGTTAAATATCGAAGAAAGAAATTTTAGATATTATAAAATATTGATTAGAATCGATAATCTTTATATCATGCATAGTTTTTGTTTTTAAAAAACAGTATTTATATAATTATTGATTTTAACAGAATTAATTAATCATAGTCAAATTGAAATGTGACAATAGATTATTAGGGAAATAAAATTAGGAAGAAACAATAGAATAGAAGAGAAGAAAATAGGATGAAAAAGAATACCGAAAAATAGCACAACATTTTGCCATAAAGAATAATGCTATCGTATGCCATTAAAAATGATAGTATTTTTTTCGTAATACGACGAATGAGAATGAATTTTATGAAAGTGAATAAATTAGGATAAAGCGTAATAGAATTAATTTGAAGTAATGTAATTGAATTAATTTGAAATGGAATGAAGAGAGGTTATAAGCATAATGGAATTAATCTGAAATGAAATGAAGAGAGGTTGTAAATATAATAGAATTAATTTGAAATGAAATGAAGAGAGATTGTAAATATAATGGAATTAATTTGAAATGGAATAATTAGGATGAAATATTTGAATGACTAAAAGTATTTTGTAGTGTGTCCTTGTTATAAATATATTCAACGAGAAAATATTCATTTTAATTTGGTTATGGTTTTCTATGTTATTTATTGCTGCTACATTGGATGCTATCTATTGGTTTAGCATTTCTTTATTTCATAGGTAAAAATTTACCTGTTTCGTTCTTTTATTTTTAGTGAAATAAATTCAAAATTATTTCCCAAAATAGTAGTAAATTTAAAGGTAACTAAATGAATTTCATATTAATGCTTTTGTTATTTTTTAAAAATTCCCTCTAAGTTAATTTAATTTCTTTCAGCCAAAAATTCAATCCTAACTTAGGTATTACTTTTTATTAGATTAAGAATTAATATTCAATTAATGCTTAGGTTAGGTTTTTATCATTGGACTGTTTCATTTTTTTTAAGTTATAGCTATGTTATTGATGAAAGATAAATTCAAATTAAGACTTTTAATTCGTATATTATTTTCTACGGTAAAAGTTTCTACCTATTTACTCTAACGATGCGTCTTAACTATATTTTGTTATTGAATAGGAAGAAAAAGGGGAAAAAGAAAAGGAAGAATTTCTTGCATAATATTTCATGAATTATTTATCAACGGCTCTTTTGCTCGGCCTATAATTTTAACCCTTAATTTCTTCATTATGTTAAAAGCACGCTACAAATTAAAAATTATTTAATAAGGTAATATTTTTTCAAAAGATATTCTTTGTTTGAAATATAATTACTTTGCAGGGATCGTTTTCGTTTTGTTTTACGCCATTTAGAGCTAACAACTGATCCTGATCGACCTGAGCTGTTTCGAAAGGAAAAGCGGAAAGAAGCTGAACATTTCCTAAAGTCATACCTCAAAGTAGCTAACTTTTACCACTTTTAAGTCTTTCTTTCCTAAATTTTTTTTTAGCACTTTTTCTTGAGAAATTTATCTTCCACATATTCTATATTATCATAAGTATAGGTTGATGGTGTATTAGTGTTACGAATGATAGCTCTCCATGCGGGTGTAATGTTTTGTACTGAAATAACAGATGCACTCTGGAAACGTTATCTATCTCAGCATCCGGAAAATCTGATAGATGAAGATTCTTCACTTATCAGTTTTGCTCGGTATGTTCCATTAAATTTGAAAAATTTTTTGAACAGCTCAAATAATTTGGACTTATGAGCGGAAGTATTCTCATGCATTATTTATATACGCAATTTTTTTCAATCTCTGCTCGTATCCTTGAAACCAAACATTCCGAATCACCAAATCAGTAGGCAGTTAATTGTTGTAGTTTATTTGCTAATATCCTAAGTCTCTTGAAAAACTAATATTGATATATACACTCATGTAACAATCGACTTGCAGTCGTACTTTCGCCAAGAATTGCACTGCAATGATTAATTGTTATCTTGTTGCTTTTCTTCCATTCTTAATTATTAGCATCCTTTCGTGATTTGAAAGAATGTGGAGCTTAGTAGCAAACTTCATACATATGTGATATAGTCCCTTAAAAGGAATGGAATCCTGTCATATTATTGGATCATATTTAATATGGAATTAAACATGGCATAATAAAAAAAGATATATCTGTCACTTGTTCTCAAATGCAGTATTCCCATTTCACCATTAGATGAATTATTTTCTTCATAACTGATGAAATTATTTGTCGTTATGAGGTTGCACTTAGAAGATCAGATTCCAAGTAAAATTAAATTGTCAAAAATTATCATGTTTATATTGTAGTGTCGTTTTTTTTTGCATTTTGAGTAGACAATACAAAATGTCAATGGCATGCTTTTAGTATTTCAGAACTCAATCGGTCAACCGGAAATGGCAAAATGATGATAATGGTGGTGATAGGCAGAAAAGATATCAACATTTATTTGCTCATCGACGATTTCCCAAATTTTTTTTACATCGAACACAGCCATCCTTTCGGTCAGATATTCGCTTTTTTGCTCTTTGAAAGCTTAATTTGATCAGAGATTTATTGCCTCTAATCAATTTGTAGCAAATTTTGTGGTAAATTTTACGGTAGAAGAGTAGTGTGATGGAGATGAAATATTTTAAGTGTTTTAAATCTTATTGAAATCCCAATATTTCCTCCTCACTGATCTTATCTTTATCCCATATTCTTCTTTCCTATTAGATAAAAATTACTTTACGTGAATTATTGATTGATTCATTAGGTTCCTTACGCTAGGTATTTTCAGTCATATTCTTATTATCCACTCTATTTCACCATCACTAATTCTAAGCTAAGATCTGAATACAGCCTGATACATATATAATAATCGTAAATAGATATACGTTTGAATTATTGCAGTTCTTCAACCAATTAATATATTTACTATAGTATTAATCGTGGTTATGATATTGATATGGATCATCAAAAGCCGCAGATACCAATTCGACCTCCAAAGCAAACACCAATGAGGATACAATCACAAATTATAAAAGATGATGACGAAGATGAAAGATTGAATTGCAATGAATCTAGCACCTCTTATCGTATACATGATTAAGTAGAGATAGTGATAAAGTGCCAGCTGTTTCTATTGTAAAGATTGCAAGTCAATTGAGAGAATCATTGCATGCAAAGAATATCACAGGTCATCCTCTCTTAATTCTGAATCTGGCAAGCGAGTTTCTGATAATCTGAGAAATTCATAATACTTCTTTCCTGTTTAACATATCGCCGACCAGACTCAGAGACATTTTTACGATCTCGATGATTTTTGGATGAAAAGATGAAATAGAATTGAGGAATTCACTGCCGCTTTTGTAAATTTTCTTTTGAATAAAAATATTGTGAATGATAAAAGATGAAATCGACAGTATCGCTATTGCGATGAAACCAAAAGTTGCGTCCTAACGATCGTTAACGAGAAAGCCACTTGCAATTTTATTCATGTTTGGCCTTGTCTTTTGAAAGTAAACCATATTAAAAATTTTAAGTGAGACATTTTATTCATTTCAAAATATTCAGACAAAAGTCAAACAACAGAATAAATAGATCGCTATAAAATTACAAAGAATGAAATAACAGCAAAATTGCGCCAAAACCCGATAATCTAGAGCAGATATAAACTGACATGTTCCACATGTTGCATAGAAACAAACAATTCACTAATTATATATTTCCATTACTTATTACCTCAGGAACAAATAACCTCCACCCTATATGTCTAGGTCATTTCAGGAATAGAATGCAAATGTATTATAGTCTGCGAATACACGAGTTAAATATTTGGGTTCCCATATGACTAAGCCTGGTGTTCCAATTAGTGAAACTTTCCAAAAGTAAAACAAATACAATAAAAAAAAGGAAGTGATTGATTTGATTGAACTATCTGTTAATGAATAGCCCGCGCTCCTCGCATTTTAAATTATAGCAATAATGACGCAATTCATACCAACATATTATGAGTAATAAGTTTTCTGATTCTACAACAGTAAAACTTCGAAAAGGATTGTCTGAATAAATGGCTCCTTTCCAGTCATATTTGGATCAATATAACATGTCGGAAGGATAAAATACTGAACGATTGTGACGATGCAAAAGATTTTAATGGGAGTTTGATGATGGAAGGTGCAATATCCATGAAGAACCAACCATTTCAAAAACAAAATGAACCACTAAAGTATGGTTAGAGCTGTTAGCTGTCTAAAACAATAAAATACGCCGCTTTCTTTTATCATCAATGGTAATGCAAAATCATGCTGTGTGCGGCAAAAAATAAACTTTGGAGATGACTCTTTCATGACTTTCCAGAATTTAAGAAAAATGGTGGTGCTAGGAGCGCCACTATTATAGACAAACTAAATTGATTTATTGGATTTCCCACAATAATGTACAATCGATTTAAGTTAGAATAACAATAGGCATAGGTTCATACTTTGCCGAAGTACATAATTATTAATATAATTATTAATATCAATTCAAGTTGCTGCTACACTTGGTGCCTTCCACCGATATTTTCCACCTGCTGCACTAAGAAGTGCAACAGCACTCGCTTTAGGATGCCAAAAATAGCAGGCACGATTCGTACAACGATCACCAAAACGACAAAGCTGAAAAATCACTACCGTAAGGCACGCGTATATGAGGGCAAGTTCATTATGACAATAAACAACTTAGAACTGTAATTCTAAACTGTTTATTGGTGTCCTGAAATGATCGCTATCTTAAGATAGAAAATGATTAATTACCTTAGGATGTTTGAAACTACAGCTGGCATTCGCGCATTTCCCACCATATTTACATGGAACGTTCAAAGCATACGAAGCCGTTGAGTTCAGCGGTGTCTGTACTCCCCCCTCAACCGATGAAGCTACTGATGATGCTGCAGCCGTCCTAGAATTTTTATTTCGTAATTGCGAAATGTAAAATGGATTATAAAATAATGAAAAGCGATAATAATTTCCATACTCAAGAACACTGTCATAGACTGATCAGAACTGTTTCATACACAGCGAATATCGACTTAAAATACCAAATTTTAAAGCGTTACCGATAATCAGAAACATAGTTCTGTAATCAGGTCAAATCGTTGTGATCAATTATAAATACTATTTTAAAATGATATCTGTAATTGAAAGACATACGCTGTCTTCAAAATGTGCGCATAGACACAATTCGCATTTAAACACATACGACCAAATTTGCATTGCGGGTGGATATAAATACATCGATCACCAAACGAACAGTTCGGAAAGTTGCTAAAAAAAAAGTTCAAATTAATTCAGTGAAACATCCTGAATTAATTTATCAGATATTATTACTGTCTGACTTATTTAATACATGTTTCGAAGTTTTAAGATGAATATTTCCCTAAATGTCCTACTTCCATTACGAATAACAATAAAACTTTCCATCACATTATGATGTACTTCACAGTGAGTGTTTCACGCAGTAAACCTTAGCACTTGTGGCAAAATTAATCCTAATTATATGCATCCAGCATTACTAATAGAACTACAACTGATTATCGTTCTTATGAATAAAAAAAGCCAGTGGACCATAAACGTACAAAGCAGTAAGCTGATGGAGTTACATAAAATCATTCAAAATAAACTAGTAAAATGATCTAGAATAATTACGATACAAAAAACCTTTAAATAACAGATTACCTGCACGGTTTACTTGGGTGAATATATACACAGTTTTGGAGAGAACAATTTGGCCAAAATTTACAGCGTTCCATTATTTTTTCAGCCCCCGCTGATGATACTATTGATACATTTGATACCTAAACGAGCAAAAAATTAGCAGGATTACCTGTTTACTTTACTGCTACATATCTTCAGGTCGTGGCACGATTACACAACTGAAATGTCCTACACAATCTTACATAAGGTTACACACTCGAATCACCTCTAAATCTTTCCCTTTTTTCGAATATAAAGAAGTTACGTGGATATACAGAAAGCCTTATAAGAAAAAAAATTTATTTGAACAAGAGAAAACTTGACACCTTTCACAATTACACTCAGCACATTATATAAGTGAAGAACGTACCTGTCTATTAGCAGTGAATACATTTTGTCGTGGTGCACTATAAAAAAGTTGTGGCGGTGGAGTTTGCGGACGAAATAATGGACTCGATAGGGTTGGAGTTGGCGGTACCTTAAAAACGATGATATTAAAAAGCTACTGAGATTTGACATCTGAAATCACTACATTTTCGAATAAGAATAAGATATCACCTAAATAAAACATATATTACTATTGTATCTAAGCTAAACTGCAATACCAAAGCAAGGAAATTTTTCAGGAATTTTAAATATTTCACATATCGCCAACTTTCCATTTCAAATACCCTGACTCATATTCACTATCAAGTTGTTAAACACATCTCGCTAATATTAAAACCAAATATTAATAACATTCAATTATCAAATTCTAACCTCATCAAAACCTTGACCAACCGTCTGAGCACTGGCAAGAACAGCATCAATTTGTGCCTCTAAAAAAGATGAATATATCACGTGCCGCTTATAAACGGTTTTGTTAAAAGATTTAAAAAACATTTATTGTTTTATACATTAGCCAATTCTGCTCCAATTCATGTAATGTATTGAACTTGACAAAAAAAAACAATACCAACCATCATCACCATCATCATCCCCGTCATCACTCGTATCTTCTTCTGGTAGTTGTATTTGCAAATCCCACGCAGGTAAAGGTTTCGAATTCGAATCACTGGAAACCTAAAAAACTTTATTATACACATTTCTAACGCATTTAACATCTTATAAGTCGCAATAAAAATTTAAAGCTCTAAAGACAGCAGTTTCTTCGAAGTTTGTAAAAAATATCAAGTTAATGTGTGTGTTGCATCAGTTTTTATATAAAAGTGAATATTCCTACAACGTTTTTCCCACTTGGGACTAACATGGGACTTTATTTTTTACCTCATTAGAACGTGCTACCATGCATGCTTCATTTTCCATATTGTTGGCAATTGACTTCTCGTGAGACACTTCTCTTCTTACCTGTCTTGGCTGCGACAGATTCAGATGAGCCAAAACTGTAAATGCATTACTGAATCAATAAGATTGATGACATAAAGATCTAAAATCATGTACATATTCAACGAAATCAACAATAAGAAACTGCAAAGGCAAACATGTGTAAGTGATGAAAAAGATTACAAAACTTACTTGGATTCGTTTCATTCCGACGCCTTTTTGCCTTCTTCTTACTAACAATCTCAACATTCCCTTCACCAATTTTCGTAAGTCGTTTAGCCAAGCCGCTGATTGCATCGCCTTTTAAGGTTATGTAAAATTTTGGTTCATCTATAGAACTTGGTCTAAAAAATATTTGTCATTAGTAATAATTATCCGATATTTAAGAATAGATAGGAACTTAATAGTTATAATAAACCAATAAATACTAACAAGTAAATGGTACCTTCAAAATGATCACACATTAGTAACAGTTCGAATTTTTCGGGATGTAAAAATTTTGCAAAACTATAAAATAAACCAAGCTACACACCCATATGTCCGCATGCGTTTTCTTTCCACTTCTGGTTCACTTAAACTGCATTCATCAATTGTTTGTACGATCGAACGACTATTACTATTTCCACCGTTTGATTCATCCGGCATGACAACCAAAGCATCACCAATATCATCGTAAACATCGATTTCAATACCCTAGCATAACAGATAATCTAGCAATTATGGTGCAGCTAGAATAACCAATCCTATGTCACTAATGAACGCAATATTACAAGCAGTGAAAGTGCAGCATATGATGAGAAGGAAGCTTTCACTACCTCAGCAAAGTGATGAATCCTCCAAAAAACAAAAAATAAATTCACTGCTAACCTCTTCCTCATCCAAAACATTCATATCATTCTGTTTATGTTTCCCGCGATCAGCCACTTCTTTCTCTTTTTTCGCTGCCAATCCATTACCATAACCGGCAATCTGGCTTGCTGTTCTTGTTGTTTCGCCCGCTTCCTTAATCGCTTTCAAGAATAGTGACTTCACGCCACGAGATTGTTTGCTGTAACAAATTTCATTTATTATAAAGAAGAGTTAGAATTAGTCTTTGGAAGTGATTGGTAAGAATTCCGTCCTCAGAGCAAACAAAGCTGGAACATTGCAACAGGAGTATCTGAAAAATTGAAAGGCGATCAAAAAGTACATCCTCTTTACTCGAAAATTCCAAATAGTTTATGGTTAACTTACGTCGTTACTTCTTTCTCAGGTAGTTTCCGCTTCACTACTACTTGAGATGAAACGGATTTTACAGTTGGCTCTGGCGGTAATTTAACAACTGCAGATGACTGCACCTGCAATGATTGAAAATTTAATTTTTAATGAAATGTGCGAAATAATATCCATTTAGTTAACATTTATAACATAGGTGCTCTCACTCACCAAACAGATTCTGTGTGGACAAATGGGTGAATGGACAGAACGACATAATCTCATAGAGAAGATAACTAAAGTGATAAGCCAGTACATGATAACAGTTCTACCATAATTAGCAAAAACAGTGCATTTATCGACTATATCATTAGTTCAAACATATTTAACCTTCTTGCTTCTCAAAAAGCGATCAGACTCTTCCGTAGCAATGCGTTCTTCTTTGTCAACATCTTCCTCTAATGATGGTGAACGAGACTGTAATTTTCGCTTTTTCTGCTGTAGAACACCTTGCCCCGCATCATTTGATATCTTGCTAAAAGTAAATGCTAAAACTAAAAGTAAGAGAAGTTAAGCAACAAGAGCAAGTGATTGAGAAGTGGTATCCATCAAATAATTTGTATCTACTGGGACTATTTCAAAAAAATACAAAACATTGATCAATTGTGTTTCTAAGGAATTTCTAAAGAGTTGTGTTTACAAATCTTTAGGATTCTTGATAATAAGCAATTTCTTACCCGTGAATGCGCCGCAAACTAATGATTGAATGAAAGATTATTAAATGAAAATTCCGATTCAAATAAGATTGCACTATGGAAAAGTACTCAACAAGTGATAAATAAGCAGAAACAAAGAGGTCGAACCTTGCGCAGGTAACTCTCCTGGATCGTTTATCCTCTTCATCATTTCGTCTTTTGGAATACTTTGCGTCTTCCCTTGCCTCTCTTTCTGCCCTACCATCGGATTTCACTGGTAAAATTTTTCGTTCATTTCTTTCACCATCATCTCGTCTCACTCCGAAACGTACAGTTCCTGTAGCATCAACATTTTTATCAATTCTTATCTTGAGAAACTGTGATTAAATTTCTTGTTGATGAAAAACAAGAGAAGCTAAAAATTACTGAGGCTGAAAAATTATGAAGTTGTCATCGAATACCTCGGCGTTCAGGACTTTCGAGTCTTTTTCGACGATGTGTCTTTTCTGGAGGTAAAACAGGAGATTTTGTTCTATGTGATGGCTGAAACTTGCAAGAATTAGACAGCGAAGGAAGAATCATTGCAGTGTGATTTATCTCCTACATTCATGCCAATCTCGAAATTAGAAATGCAAGTTGTAGATGAAATGTAATCTAGAAACCAAAAGAAGAATGTTTCTATTAAGAGTTTAACGTGAAAAAAACAAAAAACTAAATTCATGAGTAAAAATAGATAAGATAATAAAATACAGAATAAAAATATTGAGATGCCATACCTTCGACTTCACAACTTTTGCAATGCCAGTACGTTTTTCGTTTTCTCTTCTTTCAGGTTCTTTCACTCCGCGCTGCCTCTCTTTTTCTTTTTTTTCGTGCTCCTTTAATGCACTCTTCGAACCAGAGCTTTCTTGCTTTTTCTTTTTATCCATTGTTTTCTCTTTTTCTCTTTTATTCGCATTTTCCAGATCCTTTCGATGACCACTGCTTTCATTATCCTTTCGTTTGCTATCGTTTAATTCCTGGACAGCATTCGGAACACTGGCCAATTGCAAACGTTCGAAAATGTCAAACAACCTAGAAATATGGTTTCGATTAAAAGTTCAAGTCTTATATTTAATAAGAATTAATAAGAAATAACGAGAAAAATATTTCATAAAACAGATAAACTACAGTTAAGAAAAGATGATTCAAAACAAACCAATCCACAAATTTCTCAGAATTTTTGCCCAAGAAAAGTAACAAATCTTCTTTCATTTGTGTTTTCTCCTTCTTATTCGCAATCATTACCATTATATAATCAGGCAATTCTTCATCTACATATACACCAAGCTCTTCCAACTTAGCCTTTATAGCAGCCTGTAAAATATTTGAAATATTTCACTACAATCTCACAACAGTCTCTTATTTTCGGTATTAATTTTTCTATTAGCTAATTATTCTACTAGTCAAAATTAAGGGGAACTCTGAATAATGTTGCTTTTTATCAAACAATAGCCGATACAGAAAGAATTGGGATATCCAAGCGATTCATAGTTAAGAGAAAGTTTCTTCAAAATCAAAACAGTGCTACAAATAAAATGTTTCGCATTTCAGAGAAGAAGGCTTACTCGAATTTTCTTAGAAACTTCTGCGCTGCCACCAGTCATTTATTACAATTATTCCTGAAAACAAAAATTCGTGTCATTAGAAATAATTAAATTCCTGACGATTAAGAGGAATTACTTGCAAATCTAAAGCTATTTTTAGATGCACTCTAAAGTATTTAAAACTCTATTTTCCAATAACAATCGATCACAGTACGAACTATTTGATTCTTGTGCCTTAATTTTTCCATTTACTGAAGTGCCCAACTTCTATCCTTAGTTATTGCTCAGGTAGGAAATATTCGAACGAATTGGTGTGTCTGGTGTAGCGCAATAAAACAAACGTGCAGGTCAGGGCATATCATCCATATCATATCTTACAAAATGATAATTGCCACTCCGAATGAAGTCTTTACATTTTAGACTGAACTCAATGCAATGTACTCAATGTTCGATGAGATATGACAATCATAATAAAGCGATCTACCTGAGATCGTCTCGTGTTCCCCAAACCATCCATTAGCAAAAAAATTAACACATTTTATACTACTCTCACCTACACCCGTAAAATTCAGTTGCTTCCATTCTAATCTATACAATAAGTTGCCAACATTCACTATTCGCCTTCTAGTTTTGAAAGAAGAGAATAGAACGCGAATCATCATGCAAACTATTCAAACAACATCAATATAAGAAAAGAACTATTCAACTGACATAAATATCACAACATTTAGCGATTGATTTGGTTAGACTCACATATAAATATTCTCATATAATTCGTAAAAAGCAAAATTAATAAAATGAAAAGAGTAAAAGAAAGGAAGACAACTATTTTTACCAGACAATGTGATGAATGTCAACATTCAATCCATTAATCAAATTTAATCTTACGTCTCCCTCGATAATTCCCTTTCATCAACTTACTAATTAATAAATTTGCCACAAAACAGAAAACTATTCAATAGAAAGCCAACAAATAGGCTCAAGACAACCACACGCACTCCAACGAAATATTTCCAAACAACACAATAATCCGTCGGCGTTGCACAACGTCCTCCTAAAACGTTGGCAACCCTTCGCTACATACTAGTTTCTCTTCCTTATCATATTTATCATCTTCTCATGTTCTTCTCACCGCTCTACTTTGCTTATGTAATGTCTTGCAATTCATTTTCTATGGTGCTCATAGATGCGTCCCTATCGTGACCAATATTTCCTTCATGGATTTCTGTTATTAGTGCGATTCTGTTATGCGTAAAATACCATTTGCCCATAAATTGTGGTGGACATACAGTATTCATAAACAATCATTCATAAATATCAATAGCTGATACTGTTGAGAAGAGGAACAAAAAATAAAAGGAAAAATGGACAATGATCTCTTAATGATGTTTTCTTTGGATGTGACACGAATCAAAGATTGAATTTATTATTTGTTTTTGTTACAGTTCTAAAATATATATAAAATGAAATGAGTAAAGGTATTTTTAACGAACATCATCTCGTCTTATTATTCTCATTATTCAATCACTGAATCACCTCGAATGTTATCCTTCGTTGGATGTGTCATTCATTCTTTGATTTAACTGATATCATTTTCATGGAATACTTCTTCAAAATCATTATCCCAATCGTATGGATCGCTCAGTTGCCGATGATTCGTAAAATCCTGCAGTATATCATATCATCAACTAAATAAATCAAATAGACATGAAGCTTTAATCTTTTTAATCTTAGGTGTAACTTGAACTCAATGCGTTACATGATAATCATTGTAATTATTTGACCAGAATTTTCATCTTACTTGTTTTTACCAGTACTAATACTTCATGAAAATATATCCTGACAATAGCATTTCATAATTAACAAAGAAAATCAACCAGCATTATATTCTGAAGTGCCACATAATTTGGTTCATCGTTTGCATCCATTGAATATACTGCACGTCCAAATTCACGCAAACCTTCACCAACCTTCCCTGTTACACTTTGAAAATCATCTCCTTGCTGGAAGAAAATTATTTCATAATTACATGATTAAAAAAATGGATCGATTCGGTTATCGTTATCGTGAAACATATTTCATTTACATAATTGCATTGTAATTAGATGATTGTGCTAAATGATCAATCATAAGCTTATGCGATAAATATCAAAAAGATATTGCAATTTGCTTCATAACATTCTTGATTTTATTAAATTAAAAGTATATCATAATTGACAGATGTAAAAGAAGGTAAGATTTTCTCAAATCAAACTTACAATTGCTTCTTTTAATGCTTTCACTTCTTCACTTTTTTTTGCTTGCTTCCAAGGTACATTACCAATAACCATTTCAATTGCCGCATAAAACAAACTTACCAGATCATCTGATGGTCCTATTAATGGAGCGAATTGAAATTTCAAATTTTCATTTGTCCAATAAAACAATGTATTAGCAATAAATTAAATTCTGGACGAACTCTCACCAAGATCCTTTCCTTCATGTGCCCGTAATGATGCGTAAAGTACGGTACCACGAAATCCACAATCTCGTCGTAGCGGTCGTACTCGACCATTTGGATAGCGGAAACGTCGAGCCAATCCATAATCAACTATTACTAAGCGATGTTTGCTCTAAATTCATATTAAAGAATTCCACTAAAGATTAAGACTAAAGTAAAGAATAGGGAAATAGATTTTCTGTAAACGACACAAATTAACGATCGAAATCATTTTATATTATTAAAACAGAGAAGATAGTTATTTTGATCTTCTCTTTGCACTTAAAAGTAATAGGATAAATAAATGTTAAGTGAATTAATTGATCAAATATTCTGTAG
Organism: Cercopithifilaria johnstoni; assembly: GCA_916381525.1. Lineage (NCBI taxonomy): Eukaryota > Metazoa > Nematoda > Chromadorea > Rhabditida > Onchocercidae > Cercopithifilaria > Cercopithifilaria johnstoni. The sequence continues at coordinate 103,894 of CAKAEH010001969.1, read as the reverse complement.
ATTGAATTTATTAAGATTCTGGAAATCTTTCTACTTCCTTTTTCCATCAATCACTAAATGTTTCCACTTGTCTTTTCAAATTTCCGGAATTTTTTTAATGGATAATCTTGAACTTACCACTTTAGAAAGTCCGAAACACAAGTTATGTGGCTTGATATCTCGATGAATATAACCGATCTGATGTATATCCCGCAATCCCGCTATTCCCTGCAGCAAATGAAAAAATTATTTATGGATGGGTTCTTTTATTTTTTGAACTATAAAATCAGCATAAACAAAAATATATATCGCTTCAATTTAATAATAGCTAAATAGGCTGATAGTGATCGATCTTTCGGATCTTTCTCGGATATTCTCAATCTGAAGCGCAATCTGAGAAAAGTACGAACAGCTGTATGATGTTAAAACATCACGAAATACATTTTTCAAGTTAATTGCTACTTATTAGTGAATATTTGTGAACAATTTATTATCCTTTATATTATAATGCTCTTAATTATTCGCTCATTAATTAATTGAAATAGAGATATTTAATTTGAAGAATTTTTGTCAAAAAAAAATAATAACAATTCGATTGAAAATATATCTTAAATTACTTACGTAAGCATATGTTATACAAAAGACTACGGTATTCTTTTATGTTATACAAAAGATTACGGTATATTTTTAAACCTGTATGACAATACGAGCCATAGTTGGACGTGAAAAACGCTTGAATGGACTTTGCTTTCTAATATCGTTTACATTCTGTGATAATAATTGCATAATTATATAATTAACTCTGTTTGTGGAACCACTTCCCCAAAGAAGTGGTACATGTGCTCGTCCTTGTAATCGAACCAATACCTATTAAAAGTTTCGAAGGTCAAAGAAGTAAGTAATACATTATATTGTCTGGTTATCGTTAATTTAAATACTTTGAAAAAAGAGAATTCAATAAACTTCTTGAAAAGAATGTTAACTTTTTGTTCTAAAATTATTCGTCTAGCTAATTTGCCTTTTCGTATTTTTAATTCTGTTTTAATGGCTGCCCCTCTCAACTCTTCCCTTCGATTATCCACAGCAAAAAATATTTGTCCATATCCACCACGGCCTATTAGTCCCTGCAAATGGCATATAAATAGGATATTTCCTACTTATCACTTTTCAATTTAATTATTATTTTGAAATTAATACATAGTCGAAGAATTCCGTCTTACCGTTTAATACTGTCATAACTTTTTATCACTGACTTCTCGTTTAATATCAAATATCTTGAATAATTAGAAATTTAATTGAGGACAATAAAATGGAAGAAATTGTAAAATCAGCATTAAATCTCCACTTTTTTTTGTATGAGCATTAGAAGTTCTAACAAGAAATTTTGGTTTGGTTTAGTCGAAATAAAATCTGTCTAAAATTCCTGCAAACAAGGCATACGCTTATAATCCATCGTTCTGCAACGATATCACCAATTCTAAACAATGGTACTGCCGTACTTCGTTTTTTGAATTTCGGATAAAGGCGTGCCAGACTCCTAAAGCTTATATTATGTATTCATTCCATTACACTTATATGAACACTTATTCTGCTGGTGAAAAATCCTAAATTTATGGGAAATATTTTGAAGCTGATAAGCACATGTTATCATCAGATGAAAGATGACTTCATTACCCAAACATAAGTAAAGACAAAGGAAGAAAAGAAGTAGGTGATGAAATTTGTCAGATGAAATTTTAATATTTCATTTGGAAAATTGCAGTTTTAACAATGAGTCACAAATTAAAATCTAGAAGGTCGCTTCCGAGATATTCGATATGATGACTAATTTCATGAAATTCTTGCATGTTCTCACATCTTGCAAAACTCTCTATGATTTGTATCAATGGTATAAAATACAAACATTGGTATATTTTGTGATATTTGTGTCGATATCTGCATAGTATTCGTTTGTGGATGATTAGCGGCCATTATAGCAATGAATCACCACTTCTATCTGTTCACAACAAATTTTTTACAATCAACCAATCATATCAAAAATGATCGAAAATGCAATTATCCTTGTATTTCTAGTTCTTCCAATCAAGAAATTTGCATTTTCATTGCTATAAACCGAAGACACAAATTGATTCGAAGATTAATAAGACATATGAATTATTATCACCTGACAAATACACTTTTCAAGTAATCATACTGAGTAAATAAGTTGTTTTATTTTATTAGCCATTGCAAGAAGATAGGAAGCTTATCCTGTAGCTCGAATTTACATTGTTTTGAATTTGAATTAACTAATTATTAATAAATACATCAAAAATATGATTATATAAATTTAGTAGCGACATCTTAATGAGATTGTCTTATGTCAAAAACAGCTACAATTCATGGCTTGATTTCCACTAAAATATTACTGTCAAGTAATTCATTCGTAAATCGCTGATAAAGTGATCACCAAGAACGTTTAACTTCTACGACTAGCAAACATGTGGAATTCGCATAAGCTATGCAAATTCCTCACCACCGTCATATACATGAACGAGTGGCAAGACATCTCTAAACCACGGGTTTAAGTTGAATTTTCGATAAAGCGCGTGATGAGCAGTTCACCTTGTAACACTTGCAATGAGAAACAATGGAAATCGCAAATCTGGGTGTTAGCGAAATTATCACTGTTTGCAGCGGGAGTACTCTCGTACTACTAACCTAACCTCAGTAGCAATGCGGATGCTGAATGAATGAGCTGCTGAAAGCGGTAGTTGGATCACTAAGAGGTTGATTGCGGGATGGAATTGCTTGTGATGTACCAAAGAATGTTGAAGATTTTAGGGTGATCTTGGCTCGAACTCTAATGTTCTGGCGTAGCAATAATGAAGTGACCCGAAGAATTATGAGCATCAAACTAACCTGTAAGGAAACGATTTTCCCGCATATTACCAATGATGACCTCCCGGTCGGAACGGTCTTCGCCATATCGACTGATAATGATAAACTTTAAAACATGTTTATGTCTTATGGTTTTTTATTTTTTTCATTAATTGTGAGAAAAAGTAAAACAAAGATGTAAAATAATTGTTCTTTGCATCCTTACCATGGATGAATGATATTTCCATCTTTTCAGAAATGGAAGTAATTTCACAAATCCATCTAAGTATCAACTTATTTAGAATGATCCCATCATACTATGTTGCCGCCTATCCTGGATTTACAGGTTTAGCAAATCAGAGTTATGGCTGTGATGTAATGATTATGACCAGAGGCTAATTTTTCCATAGTAAAGAGGAGATTTGCTGGGGAAAAATAATAGAAAGTACTAACATGGAGATCCTCAGTAAAATTGAAAAACTGAAAAAAATAGTGATGTTTCTTTTAAAAATTAGCATTATATGTCTTTTTGCACGTTCGAGGGAACGATCACGTATCACTTGATTATTCTATAAAATCCCAATGATGAAATTTTGGTAAAAATGTTGCATTTGAAAAAAGTTTATTTCGAAAATTTATCAATTTCTGAATCCATACATATCACATTAATCTTGACTAATAAAATGTGTTTTCAAATCTTGACCGATCATTTCTATATTACTCCAGAAATTACTTTCGCAGCATACGTAACAGAGGATGTAAATTCTAGGACATAAATTTTGAAAGAGGTGTAAAAAGAAGTATAGTGATCGACCGAAATAGAGCAGATTTCGGTAAATAAAAATGTAAACGAAATTTATTCAAGGTCAGAGAGCAGCTTCACATGGTGCTTCGAATATCTCAACAATACAGCGAGGTGTACTTTCAACGAAGAACACACATATGAAGCTACTGGCTGTCCTCGTTTTGCGGTGCTCCAGGGAAGAATAAAAAATGAGTAGAAGGTAGAAGGATAAGACGGGAATTATAATCTTGCACGGATATAATGGCTGAATAAAATGACTGAAATGTAAACATTTGGATAAAACATCATCAAGTGGAAAATGAGTAGACTTATACCAACAACACTCCATGTTCACCTAATTTCGAATGGAGTATATTACAAGAAATTACAGAAAAAAATTAGAAAACGGTACTGCATCTCATACCGTCGATACAAGTCTTGCTATTTGAAATTATCTCACAGGTAATACCGACAGTGAATATTTCATTTTCACTATGCTGAAATTACTTGACTCATAACTCATTCTTCAGGAATCACATCGAAACAAAGTAAAAACGAACTGCTGATCTGTCTTTATGGTTGATCTTCCGTAATTTAATCCGTTACTATGTACAGCTGGCATCATATTTGTCTTGTGAGGATAAAAATTATTTTAATATTCGTCAGTTGGAAATATTAAAACACAATGGTACTTACTGCTTTGCGAACTTTCACGATAAGCGTTTTTAAATCAAACAATGGTATTGTCTGATTTAAAAATCTCAGTCACTATGGTATTAGTATCTACGGGATACTATTATAACGATGGATTATAATTCAGGTCCATCTTTCTAGCTACTATTCTAATATTGCAATAAATCATCAAGGATACACCCCTATCAACGGACCGTATACAAGTCTCTTCAGAACCGTATATAGGTCTTTTCAGACTAAATTCATCTTCTATGTTCAAGAAATGGCTTTTAATGCTCAGGATTATCGTAAGCATGGCAATAGCAAATTATTACACTGCGACGATTATACGGTAACCAAGCATTTTGGTACTAGAGTACTAAAAATCTAGCTTTATATATGTAGATATAGAGCAAATCTATCAGTCATCATTCTGCAGAATCTATAAACATACAATTCTTATTTCACTCTCAAACTCATCCTATCACATTCGATGTAAAATCCAACTTTTATTCAACAGCTGACATCTTTATACTGAGAATATCATATTAATATAGCATTTAGAAGTTTTGCCCCTTTATCATCAAGTTTATCTACCGATCTAAAAGTTACGATAAAAATGCAGAATGAACAATATTAAGTATTATAGTAATACCATAATTGCTAATTTCTTATTATGTACATAAATAGCACAACATATCCGTCAAACTAAGCAACGGTTTCAGATCATCATATCAAATAACCTACCATAATCAACCCATCACTAAATAATCATTAACTAACGGAAAATGTTATGAGGACTTTTATTGTTGCCACATCTTACGTGCAATGCATGAGTCGTTCTGAAAAAGCGTTGTCCCGGTACTGGAAAGAAAAATTTGAATACAGGGACGTGTTATCTTGCCATCAGAACATAGAAAGCGCTGTTATCCTAATTCACATGACGCGTCCTCCTTTACGTAAAAGTCCTTCTCCGGCCGAAACACAGTTAACTGCATTTAGTTGGAGGAAGTGCAGCATGGCAAATGATTGTAAGAATATGAAATACTTTAGCACTATTGATTAGTAGAACATAAGTGGTGTCTTTTCACGATCTTTCAATCATCTGATGGAATCAACCGATTTTTCATTCCCTTAGACTATTACGAAAATGGCATGTTCACTAAAATCTGGGAAAAATTCATCTAAATTCCCCAAATTTTTTATGGTTTTAAAAGGAACCAATTGATTACAGATATGGACTTCTATTTAATGAGACATTTCAAGAATAATCCAGAAATTTTCGAATAAAAAAGAAGGGAAAGAGATCGCTGACACTGCCATAGAAACCTTTCTAGTGTTAGGACAGTGGAGTTTGTATTGACCAGGTATATGCACATCATTATTGAATGGTGCTGAAACGAAGAGAGGAATAGTAATAGAGCCAACACTCTAGTTCTTGGCTCATGAAAGTTGATGTATTTCTAACAAGCATCTTCGTATGTATAGGTTGACGTATGAGGAAGATATCGGTCGCGACGACCCCGTATATCGAATGCATGTACACCGGTATCTAAATGAACGCCTTACGCTTGCTTGTCTCATTCGTCTACATGCCTCCACCTGTGTCTGACACATCGATTACTGATTCATATTTAGCATATACTCTCGATAATATTAAATATACACAACTGATTTATTTTGACACCTTCCTCGTGACTGTACCAAAAATGCTGCCGAAGCCAAGTTTGCCCTTTTCCTTGACGGTAATGGACGTTCTCACGAGGATGGACAGGTGGTGATCAAGATTGAAAGATATTGGACTACTTGACCGGGTCTATCTGGTAATCCTGATTAAGATAGACAATTTACTGTCGCTTACTAACTTTTATTCTGTTTATTGCTCGGATGATATTTGGTCATACCAAGTTTTATGTGACAAATTTTGTTGTGCTTTTCACCAATTTTCTTTATTGTTGTGTGTTTATTTTCACACTTTGTTTTCTTTGCCAGATGTTGTGTTAATCAGTTTTATGATCTAAAAATAATTAGAATATATGAAATAACAAGTAAGTCAAAACAACTTCATTTGTAAATAAATGTGCGCGAAAGTACATAAACGAGTAAACAACAGCAATATAAACTGTTTCCTGCTTGGTTTGTCATATTTCAAAGACACATGTTTACACACGCAACGAAAATTTCGTCCAATGTGTTATGCCCGTAATATATTTGAGAGCAAGAAAAATGAATATAGGACAGATAAATTGGAAAGAAACAAGTAAATTTCAACAATCAACAAATAAATAAAACAAACAGATAAGACACTGCTTGAAAAATAGATCGAGTTTATCAGAATAATAGAATGTAGAAGATTCTACAGTGAAGAAGGGGAGGAAAGAAAACAATGAGGTACCAGTAATAGGTTATGTAAGGGGAAATCTGAATAAAGCTGTAACTAACTATGAACACATCCTCTGTTTTAAATGAACAACAGCCAAAAAAGTAAAAAACAAAAAGTAAGCAATAATAAGTTCAAACAACGGGTAGAACAATTAGAATGCATGAGATATCTCAAGTTCCTAAAGTGGCGCATTATGGCGCCAGAAAAAAAGTAAATTAATGAGATAACAAAAAATCATTCTTAATTGTGGTGAAGTTTTGAAACATCAACTAAGTGCCATACAACTGTTTAATGTTTCAATGAAAAGGGAAATAATGTTGTCATGGTGACAGCGACAGTAAAAAATCTCACCTTCCTTTTCTTTATAGAACGATTGCATTTAGTGATACACTACTGCGCTTTTACCGTTGGCATAAATATGTACAAGTAAAATTATGCATTTCAACGAAGTTTGAAAAAAAATACATTATAATTCAGACTTTTCAAAATAACTGTTTATATGCTTTGCACAATTTGTCAGTTGCAACAGAGACTGTAGCAAACTGCAACCTTCGCCTGTAATCTGAATTTGCAATAGCAACCGATAAATGTCCTTCCAGCGGTTCACTTTCGAATTACAACGTGTGACCAAACACTGCAATTCAAATGAAAATTTTGGTGAGAAGTAATCAATAAAAATAAATCTGTCATACCTGTAGAGTATCCTTGACGATGTTTCGGACATATTGCACAAAGAGATGTAATGATTCGCGATAACTGTTGAGATCCGTTAAAGAATCATCTTCCTATAAAAAAATCAATTGAAGATTCAGGAATTTCCTCTGTAAGCAGCATCGAAGAAGAATATCAAAAGTAAAATTTTTTGCATGTTGCTATAATAATATCATACCTGTAAATAATCATGTATCCAAAACTGAATAATTTATGGAGGAGTATTTGTACTTGAGAGATACCTATTGGAAGTCTAACCACTAATAACGATCAAACAAAATCATGCGTTCTTTTCAAGGGTAAAGACTCTATTCACCATATTTGCTTATTCGCGTAAATCTGCTTACACTGTCTTCAAATGACATAACGTATGTTCCATCATTTATAAATCCACATATAAAATCAATCAAAATTAAATGACATTCCATTATCTCCTGACAACATGTCCAATTTTTACATTATTTCAATGACTCCTGCTAAAGTTAGATAAATTCATATATGGAAAATGTTCCATATTGAAGGTCACATTTACAATAAAAAAGTGTAAATACTAACAAAAAATTCCTTCCTCTCTTCTTCGGAGGCAGAAAGTAAGGTTTGTATGTGCTGCATTAATGGTTGAGTTGCTACGAATAATGCAGCCAATGATCGACGTGAACGTTTGATGCGTGCATCGGCAGTACTGATATGTGTATTGACATCTGAAAATATCCAAATAAAAATTGAAAGTTTTGCGTTATTACAACCAGATTGCAAACAGATTTTTTTCTGCAAGCATGAAAACACGGAATAAGCAAGCTTATAGTGCTATGTTATTGCTGTAACAGTAGAAACTTATAACTTATGAAACTTCACGGTTTCAAAAACTTGTCAGAACAAAACTCCGAAGTGAAGATAAACTGACCTGAACACTTTGTACTTTCGAGAACAGCTCTTAAAGCTGTTATACACTCTCGGAGACATATTTTTTCTTGCTTTTTAGATGACTTTGTTCTCGTATTTCTAATAATCTTCTCCATTACATAGTTAAAACATGCGTTATAATGTTCGATCGCTTGCCGTTCATAATCTTTTAACTTGCGAGATGAGCCTATAGTGCCGTGTTGATGCTATAATAGTGCATGAATGAGTGAATAAGAGTTAAATGCATATCAACACAAGATTACGAATAAGAATAAGCGAAACAGGAAGTATACATATCCCAAATAATTTCGTAAAGTAAACAGAAAAATGAAACGTTAAATTAATGATTGGAAAAGACAGACTTCCATGAAACTTCTCTATCCTTTATACCCAGGATAGAACCACACAATATCTCTAAACAAAAATTTAGCGAATCACTTCAAAAACTTGAATAAATACCATGAAATATTAAATTAAAATTATAAATAAAGCCTACCGCTGCGTGCTGGAATAATTTGCCAAACCGAAACATAATTTCAACAATAGACCGATCTGCTATAGAATGCATTTTTGGAGAACATTTCACAGAATCACGAATCAAGATATAAGCCGACTGAGCACGTGCCAAAAACTCATGTATTTCAACGGTCATCTTCAAAAGCATCAGACAATGAGAAAAGTGTAATTTTTTACAATATTTCAATTTGAAGAAGTTGGAATTTTGCTTAAATTCTTTTAGTAGCGAATTTAACATGAAAATTAGAGACCCAGTTTCAGCTAATCAAGAATCCATATAGCTTTAATTAAAACTAGCCTTTCAAGCCTTTTCATTTCACTAACTAAATATTAAAGTGACAGAATCACCTTTTCAGGACGACTTTCTATCATTCCTGGTTGCACATTATCTTGAAGCCTTATTGCATAGGTGAGGTAAATGCCAGCCAAATCCTTACTAATACTTTCAAATAGTGGAAACTGCGCACCTCGAAAATCCGCAATTGTGGTCAATGCTCGCTGATAATGCTCGACAGCCTGCACATTAAAGTGGTAAATGCATGAATGAACAAATAACAATGAACAGTACAAAAAATATTTGTCACCAAAAATCTATAAACTTGAAGCAAACACTCAGTTCTGCCATAACACATAAATTCAAATTATCAATATTAACCTCCAGAACATAGTTCTTCTCTTTGACGGGATCATATGGCAAATTGAAATCAGTAAAATACATTTGGCAGTGTAGCTGTAAACGATACAGCTGGCCAATATTTGACAGCAAAAATGCCTCGTTGACACGATCATCAGCCAAAACAAACAGCGAAATGCCCTAGAAATTTTCAAATACTGCGGCATAAATTACAAGCAAAAAAATTTTCGTTCGCTTTTTACATGTAAATGATTAAAGTGAAAATGTTAAAACGATCAGCAATTGTTCAATTAGGTTCATGAAAAGGAATATACAAATAATTTTAAAAAAGTCAATAACAATAACTTCACTCTTTTGAGCATGTGAAATGAGACAAAATAGACGATGACCATCTCTGCAGCTCTGTCAACAGGAAACACAAATTTGCAGCATAATTGACTTGAAATTTGCGAAAGTGGAGGTGTAACTATAATATTCAATACCTGCAAAAGCAGCTCTTTCCCAGCTTTCACGGTCCTTTCAACCATTTCTTCTGGTTCCATAGTACTCAGTGATCTGCATGAAGTATCATTTGAAGTATCTAACGTATCAATATCCATTGCTACATATTGCCGCATTGTTTCTGGAAACAAGTAATTATCTTTGTGCTTGGACGGAAATTTTCTTTTGATGCTTTTGCAGCGAAAATAACTTCCGCTCTCGTACTGATATGTTGGATAAGAGCCACTAAACAAATTAAACGATGCATGAACAAGGCGATAGAGAAACAAGCAGAAATATCTACCTTTATCAGTAAATAACTTTGCTCCTTTCTGCGCCGCACGTTGGACAAAACCTTTAAGACGTTCTATGTGATGCACAGCCAAAACATTTTTTAAATTACCCAAACGACGAGCTAACTGATCCCGATAAAGAATAGCATTCGCTGTCGGCGGGAACAAGGACATTGGAGCTGTAAGGAATGACAAATAGAATAAATAGAATAAAATGATAATTGAACAAAATGACCAGAAAAGGTTAATTTTTATCTTTGTAAAGCTTTGTAAGTGCTGAAAACAGCCAAATTTTAGGACATATACTAAAATTTGCAAATACATATAATTTGCAAAAATTTGCAAAAGCTCAAAAGATTTAAAATAATTGCAGCAGCAGAAAAATAAATAACTAATCTTACCAATTTTTTTACCCGTTGCAATAGCTACAGCAGCAGCGCGTTCAGAAATTGCTAATAGTTCGACAAAGGGTATATGAAAAGTTTTAGGGAATGCCCAACTGTATGGACGACCTGAAAGTATTTCGGAATTCAGAAGTAATTCGGCGGAATAATTTCACAGCAAAAGCGAAAAAGCCGATAAAGATCCTGCTTGGTAATATATTCATACACATTCTAAATAAGCGTTGCAGTGAGTATTGCATCGCTTGAATGACCTCACAACTTGATGATGTTTTTACGTTCGTTTAGAATTAGACAAAAACATTTACACCTCTATAGAAGAATTTGCACTTAAGCTCAATGTCCTACATTATTTCTAGTCATAAACACACAAAATACACTTTTAATACAATAAAATATTAATAAAAATATGGTTCAAAATATGACGAGATGCAGCAACCTTTCACATACTACAAAGTCAAACTCATTGAACATAATTTTAAATGTTGTACCAAACACAAAAAAGGTATTTAGTAATAGAAATAAACATAAAATTCTATTTCCACATTGTCAACTGATCTTATAATTCCTCATAAATCATCTAAATTTTTGCATCCGGAAAGTATACCTAACAAATTAAAATTGATTTTCCATAGAAGAGAAACGGAAACTGCAAGTTTTGAATAGTATCTTTCCATGAAATTGATTCCCTACTTACATGCTTCTTATAAGTCTACATAGTCATTATTCAGCACCTTACGCTTGTCGACGGAACTAAGACAGTAATATTCCCCATAGAAAGCTGAAATATTCTTTTTGATTTTTATCAGTTTCCATTCATATCCTACCATTTCTGACTTTTTCTGAAATTTCACAACCTTTAATCTGCTCTCTATGCTAAGTATAATCCAAATGTGTGCAAATCTTTTCCAAAGATTAAAATAATTCATATTGCACAGGCCAGAATGTACACTAAAATAGTGCTTCAGTTCATCGCAACCGAACTTCGAAAGTTCCGTAAATTATAAAAACAAACAAACACTACTTTTGCCAGTTTTGCAGACTTTTGCAAGAGATCCTCCATAGCTTCTAGCACAGGTAGCAGGATTCAAATTGGCAGCAACTGTGGACGAAGTAAAAAAACTGGTCTGAGTCAAAATGCGACCCTCAGTGGAGCCATGGTGCCCAACTTCTTTGATTTGATTTGTATCCTTTTCTTGAACTTCTGAACCAACGTCACCAAAATCATCGACTGATGAAGAGAGTGGAGTTGATGCAGCAGTAGCATCGGCAAAAAATGACGAGTGTGAATCTTAATAAAATAATTACGTAAACATCATTGAATTAATATGTTTATTGTAAAAAGTTAAATAAAAATTGCTTACCATGATTATTATTCAGACAATCCAATGCATGTGCTTTAATTTGTTTGTCCCGGTAGCAACGTTTCAGATCGGCCTGGAAAAAAATTAAGCTACGAAGCAGAAATACAGCAACACCACGTTAAAAAAAAAATAGATTACATACATAATTTTTCATTCTTCCAATAAATTAACTCTACCTTAGCCTGATCTTTAACTGGAAGTGAACTGCACGCGATACTCCCGAGAGCTTCCGCGATATGACACATCATTGCAGGAAGTAAAGCTCGTGCTGTGGCTTGATTTCGTTGAGCATGCTCAGAAACTAGACCCGCATTCAATGCCAGTACCGCAACTGAAACAAACTGGCAACGTCACTTAATCATTCGATCATTAATAAATCACTGAAGTTTGTTGATAAAAAAGTAACACAAGAAGGAATACAGGTTAACAAACGACTAAATTTACTAGTTCTTAATGATTAACAATAAGGTGAATGTCAATATACCATTATATTTGAGTTTATACCATTTATTCATGCTACGATTTGCCGAAATTAAATACTAACGACAGCAATAGAGCCCGACTCGTGCAAATCTCAATGTTCGGCCATATCTTGATAAAATGAACGAACTATCAGCCAGCATGCGGTAAGCACTTCCAGCACGAATGAACAAAATGGAACGGACATCTACTTTAAGCATTGCATCTGCTTCTTCTGTGAATAAATAATTTGTGAAAAATGTAAACAAAAGAATTATAGTTCGAAAAAAAATAACACAAAACGATTTTTTTGAAAGAAGCGAGCGAGATGGTGAGAGCGAAAAAATGAATGACGAAAGAATAAACAATGAACAAATAGTTAACTAACCTCTACCATGATCAATATTCGCACCTATATCTCGGATAAAAGACATCGGATCGGGCAAAGGTTTTCCCAGCCGCTGAGCTTCTTGCTCAATTTGATCAAACAAATCCATATATCGTAAACCCTACAAAAGCAACAATATCAATGAAAGCATTTGAATACCTTCACTAAATACCTCGCATAATTCATTCATCTTACGGCACAAAATCAGCGAAATCGCGTCATAAAAAAAAGACAGAAATAACCATTAATTACTTTTCCTTCCGCTATTAAATGCTTCTAGTAAATTGCCTGACAGAAGAGTAATGAAACGCTGATTATGATTATGGTTATGCTCTCTCAATAAGAAGAACTAACCTCTAGGCAATGTTCCAAGGCTTCTTTACAGCAGTCTTCTTTAGTTGCGCAATTCGGCAACGTACGTAGCTTTGGTGGCTTGTCACGTTTACCAGCTGTGTAACGTGTCTTCTTTAATGACTCTATCTGCAAATAAATAACTTCAAATAAAACGAAAGCTTATGAATACAATCCGCATTTGTATCAGATCTATTATTCAAGTTTCATTAGCAAACCTTAATCTAAACAAAATTAAAACTCAGTGTATTTAAAAGTAAACCAAATTCAATTATAAAACTTAGTGCCGCAACTTTATTTGGAAATATTGGACTCGATTTATAGAACATCACAGATCTCAATCGTTCTGTCTTTCCTTGTCCATTTATATATCCATTTTATTCGAACATAAACTATACCGAAATAGCCGCATAGCTGGCATATTCTTCACCATATTCTCGCTGCCATCTATCATCATAGGTCCACTGAGGTTCGGCACGTTCCATCTCCTCTTCTTGGCCTGCACTACGTTTCACTGCGTCACAACCATATGAAAGATATAAGTTGGCCAGTAAATAGTATACACACGCTACTATCTAAATAAAATGTAAGCTGTGAAGTAAATTAATTACTTGAGCAAAATCGATTTTAGCACGAGAATCATTTACTCATATTCACATAAATGGGTATCAAAATCATTATATCACATCAGATTTAAACCAATTCAATTTATAGCAAAAGCAAAAAGAGCTATCATTAAAAAAATGAAATCCGAAATCTTATTTGACCCTGACTACACATTATTCGAGAAAAACTCATATAAACTAATGATTATATCCTCCACAAAAGCATGAGACAAATTTAATTTGAAACCAAGGAATCAATAAAACTGGAATTTGAGGATAACAGTAAACCAACCTGTGGATGTTTCTTTCGATCAATAATACCCAAGCATACATTCAATAGACGAAATACAGCATTAGCAATACGTTTCGGGCGTCTATGTGCTGAGCGACGCATAAGATTACGAGCTACCTGTAAACAAAAAAAAATGCAGAAAAAAACTGGACTATAAAAAAAAAATCTTTAATCAAAGTAATGAAAAACCTATTCTATTTTTGTATAATTTTTCTATGGAGAAAGAGACTTCTAATCTCTCATTCTAGGCTTCTTCGAAAGAAATCTTAAATGAAATTAAATCTAAAAAGGAAATATAAAGACAAAAGTATATGTCAAACTTTTTAAGAGCTGAAATAATGATTTCTTACTTTATAGATAAGTATTCCGACACTCAGCGTAAATGGATTAGCTGTAGAATCTTCCAACAGATCACCACACAGCGGCGTCAGATCCCACAGTCGAAACATTGGTTCACGATCATTATCACCTTTGTCTGTGTTAAATAAATACTTGAAGGATAAATGGTCCTACGCAGAAAACAGCTTCATTTTCAAACTTTTTCCTTTATTCTTTTGATCCACTCATACTTCTCATATATCCATAAACAATTCCTCTTCCAAAGAAGCATCTTACCATGACATAACCAATATGTGTGTCCCTCCTGCGCAACTTTGTCTTGCAGGAATGCAATAATGTTTTCCGCAACATTCCTCAAAACAAGCGGATCGAATTTTGAATTTTCCAAATGTGGGATATCTTCTGTACGAATCAACTCATATTCCTGAAAATGAAATGAGTGAGCAAAAGGGACGAATAAATATGGAAATAAAAAACCAAATCTAAATGCGTAGAATTCCTTCTTCTTTGAGCAAGAAAAAAAGCTTTTGAACGTAAATATGACAATAAAATCAAAACAAATCTAATATAAGTATTTAAATAATGAAAATGAAAACTTACCTTTACATAGCCACCTAAATGCCAACAAAGTAATGCTTCAGGTGCATTACACATTGATTGATCCAGATACAAATCCACACCAGTTAAGAAATTGATAGGACGTTGTTTGAGATCTCTGAAACAAATAAAAATAATCTTTCCCATTTACTAAATCATTTGCTTTAACGAAACAGCTCAATAGATGCAGCGAGGCAATGTAGAAGATGGACTAACTTGGGATGTAGAGTAACGCATGGGTTGGATTTACAACCAAATATCGGCAAATTAACATCAACAAGCATATTGAGATCATAAAAATTCCACAACCGACCGTAAGCATCTAGTTCGACCTACAAAAAACAAATAATCAAAATATTTTAATCAGAGTGTTAGACAGCTCATAATCAGAGTGTTAGATAGTTAATGAACATTTCGTTTAAATCTTCCAACAAATTTTACTTGCACTTCCAACAATTTGATTTCATCCAAGTATGTCAAATTTTTGAACATGTAAACATAATAATAGAGTAAGAAGAAAAATATTTACTTTTTCATCATCTATTTTTATTTTTGTGTATAAATAATCTTCTAATGGATCGACTAAACCATCATTTTCTTTAACCATTTTTGGTGATTCATTTTCATGATCTGAAAAAAATAGAACAGATGAAAAGAAATAAAGAAAAGTAAGCTAAAAATTAGGTGAAATAATTATGGAAAACATATACTTTTATTGTTCTGCGTTGGAACATCCTGTTCTGCAGTAACTGCCATATAATCTAGCGATGCCAAACTGCAAACAAAAAAAAACGAGCATGACAACAATACATCTAACAAATAATCTAAAAATTGAGTATCTGAAGCGATCAAATGACTACAGAAAATCGTTATTATCCCGGAAAGACTTAGCACTAAAAACTACAAGATTTTAATAAACTTGCTTACCTTCTAGTGTACAAACTCTCAGTTATCATTTTGCGATGCATATCGGCAATTATATCACCAGTTGTACTTCCTGTTCCTGTTTTGGCACCAGCAATACCAACAAGACATTGAGATTTAGAATTGAGAAATTCTGCCACAGGAGAATTGCCAACAGTTGAATTCATACAGGTATACTTAAAATAATGAAATTAAAATCGGAAAAGCTCAATGTTTATAAGCTCTTTTTTCAAGCCTGAAAAACTTACATTCTTTAGATAGGCACAATTATCCAGCAGTAGCGTTTTCCCGATTTTATGAACTATTAAATTTAGTGGTTGTTTGGAGAAGGGTGTAGCAATAAGTTTTTTCAACGTTTCAGCTTCAGCGACGACATCAATACCACCAACTATAGCATCGATATAACAATCAGCAAGACGAAGACTGCAAAATATCCATATTTAAAGAGCAGGAACATTTCAGACCTATAGTCTCAAAAACTGCGACTTTGATAATAAAAACTGCTTATTGCAAATCGTAAAATCCTTCCGAAAAACCATGAAGACTGTGTTCTGCATGAAGCCCAGTTACATCAAACAAAGAACAGTCCCGATAAATATGTTTCCCTAATTCCGAATTCAAAAGAGATTCAACCGACTGCCAGTTAGTTACCTTTCGAAACAGTCTCTAATTCGAGTATTGAAACTCCACTGCCCAATACCGCCTCTATTCCTGCTTCTCGAAAAATTTCCTGATCCGGCAGTGCTAGTCGTTGTTCCATGACTTGTACTTGAACCGTTCGCCCTTTCTGTCCAAAAATCATCGTACGCATCAACAGACCATGCATTCAACGGTGGCACATTCAAATTAGTATTGAGTTCCAGCTTCACAACTGGCAACGGTACAGGTTGTATTGTATTGGGCAAACAACTGCAGACATTAAATATTATATTAAATGAGAAAAATTTAGAATTTAAAAAACGAAAGGGTAACGAATACTTCCATAATAGCTTCATTAACCAGACGTTTTTTTGAAACTAAGATAAAACCGCAACTTAGAATGTTAAAATATCCGACTATTCAAAGAACCCGCGTTGAATTTCGTGAACGCCTCCAAAAAGAACTCTCAAAAACACCAAACTTCATTATTCGAACACAATCCAAGCGTGTCCATCGCAAAACTTTTTTTCTCAGAATATTACAACAAATCATAAAAAGGTTTCAGATGAACTAATTATTGCATTGTAATTAAATACTAAGCTAATCTATATCATACGTAGGCAAGAGTTTACTGTAATAGACATAAAAAATATCTTGTTGTAGAGAACATGAATCAAACTAACTAACAGGATTGGCTTCGCATTGTAGGCAATCATCGATCCATCAGTAATTGTTGGATTGGATGCCGAAGTTGATGATGACGATGTCTCTGCCATTAATCACCAAACTTTTGAAGAAACTTCAATGCAAACTAATCATTATTATTTCTTTTTTCTTGCAGATATTTCTAGCAAAATTTCACGAATTTCAATATATTCGCATAAGAAATTCCCATCTCCACTTTGCATTTACATTTTTTGATTCTACAGAACATTGCAATTCTCAGCATTTTTCAAAATATAACCATGAATTCACCAAACTTTTCCATTTTTCTTGATCCAAAAAAACTCTTTGTCGTTACACTTTTAAAAGCGTTACTACCCGCAATTAATAAATATTCGCAAAATAATTACAAATTACAAAATTTTGATGAAATAATCAAACAGCACAACAACTGAAGCCATTTCGAACAACAGATTGAACGTAAGATCCACGATCAGTGTAATGAAATGCACAGTTCAATAAATAAAGGAACTAATCGAATTAAGTCCCAAGTCATGAAATTAAAAATATCGAAGTACCCAACATCAAGAGCTATAATTAGATAATAAATGTCATCCGAAGCATATAAGCTATCAAATACAGTGAGATGGCTGTTGTCAATCGAGGTTGTTGAGACAATATTTTGGATACGCTTGTGTCTCCCTTCCCCACTTCCTAATCTCATGTCCAGATTTCTGTTCTCATTTCCTAGCCTCAAGACTGGGCTTCTGTCCCACTTCCCAAGTTTTTAGACTTATATTCATACTTTTTAACTCCTCTAAGGCTACTCGTTGGCGCAAATTACCTGCAAATATAGTTCTGCTCATATTTAAAATCATAATCGAATTAAATCCGAACGTCTGCCACCCAGTAACGAAAGAGATGCAAGGCTTGCGAAGTGAATATTTAAATTAGGTTGGGGGCCTTTGAAAGTGGTCTTACGCAACTGCATGTCTCGTCGCTTGTCCATACATACGAGCCATATCAGTACCGTAATTTTGCTCCTCTCCTCCATACTCATATATGCATACATAATACCTACATGTAGATATAATATGCCTCTCATCGAAATTCCGATGTCAACCGTTGTTATCAAAAGTATCATCATGTAGAGGTGATGGGAATCGCTTCAATAATTTCTAGGAGGTCTGAGGATAGATAATCACTCAGCAACTCCATCAAAGCATTTGTCTGAATCATTGCAAGTATTACATAATCCTTCATTGTATGTGCTTTAAGAAGCTTATCAATCTACTATTTACAGCAGGAGATCGTATTATGCCTCACTAATGGGAAGCTTTCGATTTATAGAAGTCACTTCATCCATTAGGACTCAAATTTCTCCGAAACATGAGTCACAGAATAGTTGCTTACTTTTTTCTCTCACACCGGGATACGGGAGAACTGAATAAGCCTATATGAGCACACTCGACCAACCTTCAAATTTCAAAATTGTTATTTGCAAAATACTTTTTCTTACATCTCAAAAAAATGGTTTGGTAGTACTAACGACCATCGTACGGATAACGAATGGGTCTAAATATGGATCCTTAAAGGCTTACTACAGATATGAATGCAGGATGAGACGAGAAGTTCTGTGACCTTACAATATACTCTCAAATTTTTACAACATATTTCATAAACAGTAGTAATATAACATTTAATATTTCATCAAAACAGAACTGACTCATTCTCATCAAATATAGAATTAGAGAAATTGTATGATTATAAGTAAATGGGTATATAAGTTCAGAATTAAAACACATCGGATAGATTAGACAAGAAGTAAATTGTATCACAGATGTGTTTCAGGTATTGTTGATTTAATTCCACCATGGGAAAACGTCGACACTAAGTCCACTTGCCAATGAAAATGAATGCAACGATGCATAGATCCTGAAATATCATTCGGTAAAAAGATACGGTATTGTTTTTCCCTGACAGACAACAGAATTATCTGCTATTTAGGATAACGTAATATCCAAAGGTAACACTTTTGCATATTAATTATGATCATAAATCAGCATTCCTCACATACTGAAACAATTTTCGCCGATTTTCAATACTATAGTGGATCGAATAACAATTGCTAATACTAAGAAATCAATTATTGACATTATGGAATAAATAAAAAGTTCACAAAATAAACTTATTTTTTTGGAATAACTGCAAATTTTAAATTATCTACTGGAAAAAGTTGAGTTAAATTTTTTGAATTGAAAAAAAATAAAAGTAGGAAATGTGTGGAAAAAATCTTTGCGATAAGAATATACGTGTAATGTTTGATAAGTGCTCCAATACTAATAAATTCTGGCGGTGCTTCATCACCATAATCTACATAAAGTAGTCTTGTACGAAGATTTTTATCATATCTTTCTTTGATTAGATAATGGCTGAAATTGATAGCAAATTTATAAAGCACTTTTCCCTCTCCTCCTCACTCTCGTATTTCTTTTCTTCCCTACTTTTTCTTTTGTTCCCAATCGAATTATTAATTTATCATTTTATAATATTATATTTCTTTAGGGTTAATTTAATTATTAATAATAAACTTGAATTAACTAGATAGTGCTCAAGAAATCGAATATTAGACTAGTTTTCAATCAATAATGATAGATAGCCCAAGGTTGACATGCTTGGCAAAACTATCCTAAACATTTATTTCATTATTCATATCAAAATAAACCCCAGAGGATTTTAGTATTTGGTGATTTGATCATTAGGATTCCATTCTGATTATATCATATTGCCTCATTGCAAGCACAAGGAAATTTCAGTGTTTGTTCATTGATGCATGTTGAAGGGTGAATTAATGAGTAATATTTCATATATATCGCTATGTATTGAACTTAATGATATGAAATGAAAAACTTACTAGAAATTGCCACAGCTATTTTTGTAAACGATGCATAATGAAATTTTTTTGTTGATTATTTCTTTCAGTGAATGATATACCTAATAGAATATTTTAGTTTACATTTGTTGAAAATAATATCGATATATTGAAATGTGTTTTATAATTTTTGCATGATATTGAAATTAAGCTGAGCTGATATCTTATTTTACTGTTTACTTGTCATATAATTCAAAACTTCGATACATCAAATCATTTCTTATTTTTTCCTTTTTTTGCAAGGCATTAACATACTCTAAATGCAGTATTACGTGAAACAAATAATTCAGCAGTTTCTGGTGTAACAATTCCAATGTAATATCGTTTTATTGGAAACGCTGGACTATCTTCTAGGACCGCAGATTCTTTTGTTCTAGAAACAAAAAAGATTTACTATAATAAAATATCGGGCTGATTACAGAGATAGCCTAATATTGTACCACATTACAGGCTAGATGTTATGAAGAATCTGCTTATATTCCTGCTAATTGCTCATTAATATGATGGATACTGTAAGTGCAGCGGAGTGCAGATCATTTATACTGTATAAAACTGACTTGGTTAATTCTTCTTCCTCAACAGGCCCTCTTTCACAAATATATTCTTGACCCAAAAATCGTGTGAATTTGAAATTTGTAAATCTGAAATAGAAAGGCAGTATCTAATTTTAATAATTTCTCTCTTCTCTTCTTCCTCTTTCATTCTTTTATCTCTTCCTTTACAATAAAAGAAAAGAAATGTACGATTTTTCTCGTTGTAAGCGAAATGGCCATTCTTTTTCAGGAGAAGTACTCTAAAATTAATTCATTCAAAAATTTGCAATCATAATCGTCTCTATTGTAAAAGATAAATATCATGCATGTTAAAAATCATCCTGTTGAATGAATGAGTTAATCCGGCACGGATTAGCGATAATCCTATAACATTTTTTCCGATCTACATAACAGCTATGTTCCAATATCTCATATAACTGGTCTTGTTAAATTTATTTCTACTTTTATTTAGAAAAATATATTTAATTGTTTTCATTGTTCCTTGAAAATAGAATGATATAGAAGAATGGTGGTAATCTTACAGGAAATTTACCTCGGAGGATTCTTCGCTTCGATTTAACGTTTCCATTGACATATTTAGTGCAATTGAACATTTATAACCATGCATACAACATTTCTAGAGGATTTTTGTAAAAAATTATATGTTTAGCATCTCGACACAAACTTTCTTTAAAAAAAATAAAAGAATACTACTCACAACTGGTTGGCATAATCCATAATTCCATGATTCATATTTTGTGTTTGAATTTGGATTTTGATTTGATGCCATGTAATATTTGTTTAAATATAAAAATAAAATTTGCAAACTTTAATTTCAAGACTTATTTAAAAGTTCAAGAAACTCTGAACAATCTATGCAATATTTCCTATTCATAAATCGTTTTAACTCATCCTATCACACCAGTAACAATATGAGTGTAATTTCATATAGTGAGAAAAGGATGAAGAAATTGTTTGATTTTATTTTTACTCAAAATTATGCAAATTTGAATAGAATAATACAACCTATGGATCATGTGGAATACAATTTCAAAAAGAATTTGAATGATAAGTTGAGCTTAAAGAAAGCAACCGCTATAAGTGATGCCAAATTACATTAAACGATCATCAACATTCTATCCTACTCTTATGTATTTTGATTACTATAATTAATTTTTAAGTCATATCGTTGAAATAAACATTTCCAAAAGTTTTTTAAGATATTGATAAGAAGTTTACATATTTGACAAGTGAATGTAGAAAATTCTGGATAATGAGAAAGCGGGATCGATATAAGAATATGAAGAGGATGGATGGCATTATGGATAAATTGGTGATCTCTCTCTTCTTCGATTAGCAAATTGTTATAATCATTTATTTTGCGTAGATATTTTAATGTTAGTATATTGTTAGTTTAGGAAGGTTTAATTATTTAAGCTTTTTCATATAGTGATACTTTTGCTCATTATCATATCTGTGATAAGAATAGCAATTAGAAATGAAGATTGAAAACGTTTGTTATAATCGAGTATTGATTAATTAGATAAGAATAATGGGTTTTTTGATGTATTATCATTGGAGATGAATCTTTTACTTTTGAAAATGTTAACTAATTTTTTTTAAGATTAATATTGCTGTGAAAAAACAATAAAATTGAAAGGATAATCATAGCAATAGAGTATCATCATAACATAGGATAAAACCTAATATCACTATCACTTAATATGATACCTGTTTCACCAGAAATACGAGAGTTATTACAAGCATATGGTGTTGAACGACATATGATGGCATATTTCAACCGGAAAGAACCTAGCAAGTATGAAATATCATAAATCGTTGTACATCCATCTCAGAGTAAAACTAATCTTATTTATCTTCTTAAGATTCTGACAGTAACACAAAAAATTTGATGTCACTAATGCTTAACTTCAAGTTTTCGAATTAGACAGTCGTTGAGCGCATTATTTGTAGTAAATTTATAATTTAAATTCAACAATAAAACTGAAATTTTAAAAACAGCAAAAAATATAGAGTATAATACTGAAGTGCTGCAGTTGTAGAATTTATTATTTAATTTATATACTTAGCGAATGACAAATACGTTTCAGAATATATGTGAACGCTTATGGACAATTGCACTTCATTGATTTATCAATGGTTAATGGAATGAATGGTACTGTTGTACAGGTTGATTTTAGTTTAGTTCACTTTCATCATTTAGTTAGTAATAGATATTTTTGTTTTGTTTCTTCAAATTTAAGTATATTATATTTGTGAAATATTGACATGAATAATGCTTAGGTTTAGTGTGGAGTTGAAATGTTACCAGTTGTTGAAATAGAAGATAATACAGGAAATAGTGTACAGGTTGTTGTTTAATATTTAAATCATTTTGAAAATTATTTTAGATTCGTATTTTATTTTCAATTTTATTTTTCATAAGCTACCGTTGCTATTTTATTTTGTTTTAGATTGAGTGTAAAAATAAATGAAAAAGAAATATTTGTAAAATAAACGATTTATGTTGCAATAATTTTTGATAGATAAATTTAAATAGTGAAATGGAAGAAGATTATTTCTATTGAATAATTGTGTAATAGAAAGAAAAAAATATGTTTTTTCTTTTGTTTTAGAATTTAGCTCTAAAAGCTTGTGAATTAGTTCAAAATGATCCAATTGTTCGGAATGATTTGGAAAATGAATTGAATAAAGTGATTCAACGAGTTTTATCAAAACTTGCGGAGGTAAAAATAAAATTAATTGCTTTTGAGTTTCATTTATATGAACTATTATTACTTTTAGCACTGACCCAATTGTTTGAAATGGCTTACAAAAACACTTCCGGCAACTATTTTTTAAATTCTTGTCTTCTAAATGCTAAATTTTTATCAATGTTTACCAACTATTTGGCTTACAAAAAATTAGCTATGGAATTCTAATAGAATATCAAATTAGAAAGCACAATTCAACAGGCTATGTTAATCGATTAAAAATTTTTGATTTTTTAGAAACGTGGTAAAAATGATGTTGCCATAGTGAACGAATCACCAAAGTCTACAAGCGCTTCTACGTGGCAAATTTTAACTGATTCTGAACGTGAAGCATTACAGAGAGGTTTGTCTAATTCCGGTAGATCTGCGATATATTCACTAAGGGAATATAGCACAATGAATTTATTAAACATATTGATTCCGTAAATTAGTAGATAAAAAAATTAGAAAGATTCATTCTGTCTAATTGTTCATCTCAAATTTATTATATCTTTCTGACTATTTCATGACGTAATCAGCCGATATTTACTATCCCAATTAACGACTTACCAATAAATGTTAAGTACTTCACCTATAATTTTCTTAAATTTTGGAACTTTTTCAGAGCGGCGTAAAAAGAACGCATATAAAACATCACTCTGTAGATCATTTCGAGAAAATAACACTTGTCCTTATGGTGAAGAATGTGTCTTTGCTCATGGTGAAAAAGAGCTTCGTCTTCCACCTCAGGTAATGATGCTATTTTTACCTTTTTGAGTAGCGTTGATAAGGCCTGATCAGGCCATATCAGTAAAGATACTGGAATAGAAGTAGGCTAAAATTTCTCAATCTAATAACTATAGTATATATATAGTCATTTCAATAGATCAAATATATTTTACTGGTTAGCAAACGTTTTTTTATGTTTCAAATTTTTAATTTCCAAATTTTTTCAAGTATTTACGGCAAGATATTTTACTTATTTTACTTTAAGGCTCATCCAAAATACAAAACTCAATTATGTAATAAGTTCTCAGTGTGGAATTATTGTCCATATGGTGCCCGCTGTCAATATATACATCAACGTGTGAATGAAATGTCAAAAGTGGATGCAAATGTATTAATTAATTTGTTCTTATTGTTTTAATTATTTTTGCATTTCCACCAAATAAATAGGTTAATTTAGATTCTCGATCGATTGACAATTTCTAAGTGATTCGACTAATCAAGTGATTAATTAAATTTCTAAAAACTTTAACATTTTCATTTTCAGTTAAAGATTAAAACAAAATTGGATGAAGACATTGATAAGAATTTTTCATCCTTGACTTTCCAACATCCTTCTAGGAATCTCATCCTAAGACGAACGAATAAACGGCTAGTTTTTCTAATTTATTTTAATGATTTTCTTCAATTTCAGCCAAGTTTTTCAAGAGTTCAACTTATGAAAAGTAATGTTATTAAGTAAGATTTGTTTGATATTCACTTTCCACTATATCTTTTTTTCAGTATTGAATGCAGCAATTCACCGATTGCTCTTGGAAATCATTCATCGTTTGGTGAACATGGCGGATTTTCTTCCTCTCTAGCAAGCACCGATTTTAATTATGATGAAAAGCGAAAACAATCTCTGGAGGTATTTTAAAGTGATATTATGTACCAAGCTTGGGTCATATTAGGTCAACAGTTAACTTAATCATCAGGTATCTTTTGTAAACTAACGATTATATATCATTTATTAATATTGAACGTGTTGCAATCAAGCAAACTTTGACATAAGAATTTTACAGTCATCCGGTTTATTTGGTCCGGATTGTCCTAGCTACAACAATAGCGAATTTCATCTTAGTACGGAAGCAGCTACAAATAATATTCTAAATCAACTTCATGAACAATTTAATAATATGTTAGTTCTTCCAGCTTTGATAAAAAAATATAGCTCATTTCATTCTCCTAAACAAACACCTGAAGAGTTTTATCAACTGAGTTTAAAATATGAAAATTGCAGGAAGAGTGAGGATAACAACAATATATTTTCACGATCTTGTTTTTCCCGAATTGGATTAGATGAAGTTGAATGATTTGATCGATTATAACAAATCATTAAATCAGAAAATAATAAATTTACAATTTTTTGAATTTTAAGAGTATGCAAAGGTTCTATTTATTATGCTTTTTTTACTTCATATCTTGAATCATAGATCACGAATAGTTCTCTTTAAGCATATTATTTGATTTTTTGAAATTCATATTGTTATTTGAGATGTTGAAATTAAATTGAATGTTATTGTAGAATATAGTGGTAATTTTTTATTACTCGAAGTCTTCTTTTCTAATTCATAAAATCTCCAAATTCTTACAAATATATTACATATAAATTGCAGAATATTTGAAAATACATCAATAAGATACATTGTTAATTTGAAAAAATTATTATCAAATAAATTAGGACGACTAGAAGTTATATTAATTTTTAGCGTTGTATGAGAAAGGATATTTAATACTATCTTATATTCATTCATATTTACATCTTGTTCTAGCAATACATATAAAGAAACGTTTTCATAAAGGTAAGATGCGTTTTTATTACCTTATTATCTTAGCAAAATTTATAATATTATTGTATTACCATTTCTCGAAAAATTATTATATGTTACAGGCATATATAATTGATATAGTAAAATTTCATTTGTACCATAGCCCAAGTATCCTTATTTTATTAATTACTTCTCATATTTTCAATTCTTAATAAAATTATGCTATTGATTTTCTCAGAATCTAAATCAATTTGCTTTCTCTTCTCTTTCTTTTAATAAAATGATCTTCAATTTGTTTTCGACAAAAATATTGCAATTTTAATTTTTGAAGAAACTATTGTTTTACAGTAGTAGCTAATTAAGCTGCAGCATCTTACTTACTACTTTTTACTCAAAATTGAAGGATGATGACTCAATTAAATTTACTTATTATTATATTAGTAATAATTTTTTATCATTGTGATATGTTATGATTATGAATTGATAATATTGTTATTCATTCCATATGTTTTCTTCACGTTTCTTTCACGCATTCAGCACTTTTTATTGATTGCTGAATGAAATTTTACGATTAACTTCACTATGACATCTTCTTATTGTATAAAATAAAAATATTGTTTTCCGCATTTCATTCATCTAATGTGCTCAGAGAATTATATAGCAAGATTATAAGAGAGTTTTTCCGGATACAGTAGATCACGTATTTTGATTGAAGATAAAAACAGGTTGTTATAGTACTACCTCTAATAGTTTAAAGTACCTCATAAGTTTTTTTTTCCTGTGATCCTGATGATATACCACATAGATTTTCCGGATACAGCAGATAACGTATTTTGACTGAAGATCAGAAAGTACTGACGGTAATAGTTTTAAATACCTCATGGATTTTTTTCCGTGATCATGGTGATACAAATTAAAATCGATAATCTCTTAATAGGATCTTCTCACGTTGCTGCTTATATCAGAATGAATTGTCTTATACATATCAAAAGTCAACATAACTCGTATGATAAACTGTTGACCAGGAGCGAAAAATCAATGAATGGTGTTACCCAAACTGATTTCTTTATTTGATAAAATAATAAATTGTCAACCTTCGAGTTATACTAAGTTCATAACCTTTAACTTCCCATACATATTATGTAGTTTAAAATATGCCAACAAAATTCCACATATACAAGAGGTACCATCAAGAAGAAAGGACTGAATAAATACTTGTCTTTGAGTGAGCAGCAATGAGGAAGTAAACATTTAGTGAGGAATGCTTTGATGAGAATAAAAAGTAAAAAGTTACAAGCGTACTAGAAATTACTAGAAGCCTCTTTTTCATCTAATAAATAGAAAATATTAGGAAGAAGATAAATTCGACAAAATGAGGAAATAGTTCAGAAGCCATTCTTCTTCTTTTATTTATAATATGTTTATATAAAACATATATCATATTTATTTATAAAATATATATGATTTATTGAAATGGAATAAAATAATTTGAATAAATCACAATTTATTGTTAACTGAAATCAACAAATTCCTAAAATTTCGCAACACTTATATATCAATGAGCTTATTGATATTGTTAAAGAAATGTTTCACATATTTGATTATTTTGATAAATGAAAATAGCAGAAATATTCGGATGCATTTATTGCTTAAAAGTTGTGTTAACGATTTTTTTAGTCTATTAAAAATTTCTTATTAACCATATTTTAAATACCCGTCACTGATAATACTTCTATCTCTAACAGTTTCGTTACCGTATGATAGTGTTGAAGTTTTATCACTGAAATCTTCCTGTATATCTATTGAAAGAACATTATCAAGTATATCATTCGTCTTTATCTTTTCGACTTCAGGCATCTCAACTGCTAAATTATTTTCCATCGCTTCTTTAGTGTCTTTCTGCAAATGTACAATAATAATTGATTAGATTAAAGAAAAGAAATTCTTAATTTTAGGAGGTCATCTGTATGATGTTTAGGAGGTCATTTGTATGATGAAAACAGTAAGTATTGTACGGATAAGATCTAATTAGAAGAAAAAAAGCTTAATAGATGTGATCAGAAGAGTATGTTAATGAAACAAGAACACGACAAACATGAATGATAAGATAATGAAATGGTTACTTAAAGAATATTCTTAGGAACTTGCTATCATGAAGGTAACCTATACCTCTGAGTATAAACTTTTAAAATCTGGCCCATTACTAGCAAATAATTTTTATGAGCTTTTAATTTAATCACAAAGTTACATTTAGAAGATTCATTTAACAACAAAGAATTGAAAGCTGAATGAATGACGAATCATACCAAAACATCTGTATCATATATCACATTATAATAGTCCCGTTGATTGTCAAGCTTTAGATATGAATATTGGTCTGTAATATCTTCCAGTTGACCGGCCAATTTTTGTCGAATAGTTCCAAAATCAGGTCTCGACGAGGGTTCCTGTGCCCAACAACTACGCATTACTTCATAGCTGTAAACATCACATTTTATTTTTCATCTAATATGAAATCGACGATTTGTCAATGTTACACTTCCTTCTTCTTTCTTACGAAAATAAAAAGACATATTCCTATCTTGTAGAGTTCGCAATCTTTCTTTAATAAAATTAAATTTACTATTCATTGGGACAGTTATCCGGTTGCTCCATTCGTCCACCAGCATCCAAATGTTCTAACATATCATTGGGTTGTATACCTGGATATGGTGAACCACCAAGTGTAACAATTTCAAACATTAATATACCAAATGACCAACTGAAATTTATATCATATTTATTCGAATTTTAAATTTTGAAATATTTCAGTTGACTAAATAGAATAAGTGGAAGAGAAGAAAAATAGAATTTTTGCCGAAAAATAATCCCATAGATTCTGTGGTACATAAAACATCTATGTCCCACAGATTCTGTGATATCCATGTTTATGATAACACTCTTCCACGTTTTAACAATTACAATAATCATATTATATATTTTATTCTTTTCAAATTATTAGGAAGAATTTAATACTAACACATCTGATTGCATAGTGAATTCATAATGTTTAATAGCTTCTGGACTCATCCATTTCACTGGCAATCGTCCACCCTTACTTTTGTAGTGGGCAGAATCACGATGAATATATCGACATAAGCCAAAATCACCAATTTTTGCATTCGTCTTATCATGGACCAATATATTACGTGCCGCTACATCTCGATGTACAAAACCTTTCTGACTAAGATATTCCTTAAAAAAATAATTCTTTTTTACTACTCATTATTATACATGTTTAAATTAAAATCAGTATCAGCACTTTATAAATTGAATTGGAAATTGAAGTTTGATTTAGAATGGTTAAAAGTTCAAACTTTGATAATTATATTGATAATGATATGTTATCAATGAAATGCTAAATGACGGTGATTTTTTTTTGTGTGAAAAATATACATAATAACGAATGAAACAAATGAAATCCTATGATAGATATAGCACTTACCAAGCCATAACTAATTTGCACAGCAAACATCAATAACTGCTTTAATGTTATCACCAAATCCATATTTATCTTTTCATCCGAATTGAGCCCATCATAATCGATACCCATTTCAGTAAGCTAAAAAAAAGCAATCATATTATTCGCTATCGCTGATACATTTATAAAAAACGAATTTCACTGAAGATCGATCGATGATCCATATGGAATGCTTGTCTTTCATATTTTTCCATTATATCTCAAATGATCCCTTCTGATTCCATTTCTTCTTTCTCTTTCCTTCTCTTTCCGTATTTCAAATTAAGTTAATCTTTTCTTTCCGTATTTTAAATTAAGTTGATAATTTTAAAGTAAAATTTTATATCATTTCTGAATTAATTCTAAAACTTAAAAGAGAATCTTTTGTAGAGATTATAAGATTTTACTTTAAAATCTATCAATAAGAAAATATATTTTTATTTGAGTTCATCATAACCTTCATCATATAAGCACATCGTTTCTTTAAGAAATGCAATAGATCGCCATCCGAGCAATATTCAACAATCAAGCAATAAGGTTCTGTTTCTGTGATACATGCCAACATATTGACCAGTCGTTCGTGATAACCCAATGTTTTCATTAATGAAATTTCATTGAGAAATTCACTTTTCGATACCTGATCAGCATATTCTATAATAATTTTACACAATTACTGTAAAATTTTTCAAATATACTATCAACGGTGTAATTATCAATGGATCAAAAATGATATAGATTTTAAAATTTAGATTGAGATTTATTTTACATTTCAATAATAAGTTATGATAAAGATTTTTACGTGAAGATTTTTTTGTATTTATGTTAATGACAGCGGCACTGAGTGATAAATTTTATCAGAGTAAGTTAATTTATGTATATGGATATGGCTGTTTGATAAGTCCAAAAAGAAGGAGTATTATATAATTTGAAATTATAATAATATCAGAAATATTTTATAACAAACTTTCAGATGAGAAGAAGTTAAGAGAAAACAGTAATAATAACATAGCGATTTACATAATACTAATAAATATGAGAATGCTCTTTTCCTTACCGAACAACTTTTTTACAGCAACATCGCAATTTTCAGCTCTCATCAGATTGATACCCAAAGTAGATTGAGCATTCTTGTTACCTTTTGCAATACCAATCAATCGACCTTTATAGACCGATCCAAATGCACCCGAACCAAGCTTCTGATCATCATAAATGATAAGATTTCGCCGCTCCAATTCCCATATATCATGTCTGCATATCACATCTTTATTTACACCTGTTATCAGTTTATCAATTATTTCTCGCAATTGCTTCTTTTTTGCAACTTTTTTTCCCAAATCATCACGTAAGAATAATTACTAGATTTACATAGACTGATAAAATCAATCTGATAAAATCATAGATAATATAGCTAGCTATGTTTAATACATAACTACAGCTCATTAGTGCCAACAAAAATAGAAATACTTATTACATACTGAAAATCTCATTAAGAACATGAATTTCGATAATACTAATCAATGACTAAAACTCTAACCATCTACTGAGAAATAAAAGCCAAATGAGAAAAGAAACAACGAATCTACGCTTGAAAAACTTGTTTGAAATATCGAATCAGATTATTTCAATTCTGCTACTCGAATTGACCCCTTTATCTGAACAATTTTAATTCCTCAGTTATATACGAAATGCTACCTTTATGATAGTAATTTCTAGAGAAATTTGAATTTCAGGAATTGAAATGATTGTAGTAACTCATTCCAAAAATTTAATTGTACTAACTTTTTCGGCAAATTAGTATATCTTAAATCGTTGTTGTATTTCATTTGTTCAAGTTTTAGCTGATGCATTTTAATTTTGGCATTTTGTTTTCGTTGAATCCAAATAAATGTACCAACAAGAAGTAACACAAGAGTTGCTGTACTGCTAGCAATAATTCCTGGTAACAAACCTGGACGATGTTTCTTAAATGCTGAAAATACTACTTTGAGAGTAAAGTGATTTTAAGAAAGAAAATTTAGTTATGAAAGCAGAAAAAATCCATTCTATTTAGAAAAAATCCATTCTATTCAGAAAAAATCCATTCTAATAATTAAGAAAATCAATTATGAGAATAAATGAATAACAAACAGGTAGACAGGTGAACAGCAAAAGATAAATGATAAAATGTTCACACTTTCAGATAGATTACAGATATTGGTGATAACATCTATTGTTATCACCATATCTATTGTTAGCTTAAAATACTCACATCGCACTTTATTTTTCTAAATAAATAAACAATAGGATAAAATATAAACCTGAAGAATCAATGAATATTTTATTAGCCTTTGATTTCATTCCCAATGCAACACCATTTATTTCGGGATATGTCAAATTATGCGGATCAATAACGGCGCATATTGTCACACCATAAAGCTTGTTCATTCGTAAATTTGTTATTATTATTGATGCATTTATAAGGTTCAATTTTACCTGATATAATATAAGATTATAAATATAAAATATAATCAAAGTAGGAAAGTGAACGAGATCAATCAATTTAATCGATCAATTAATCAGCATGAATAAAAGTGTAGGCATGAATTTTTCCAAACTAAAAACTTTTTATACTCAATTAAATTATAATTAAGAAATCAAATTTAAAGTTTACCGCACATGTTCCAACACTACTGAGTTTCGGACAATTTGTCGCATTACCCAAAATCTGTCGCATATGAACACCAAGCAATTCCACCTGTAATTTATATTTATTCATTTACTTTAGAAACATAAAACTAACAAAGGATAGTCCAAAGAAATAAAACGTAATATTATAACTGTCTTTATTTTTATTTATAAAAAGATAGAAGGAATAAAATGATTCTGAAAATGACACTAATTTTTATGATATTTCCTTATAACTTTGTCTGATACACAATCGTAATGTAAAATTGATACATAGTGCGATCATATATAAGTAAGAGTATCAAAATAGATGCAGAAAAAGCGATAAGATGATCAGATTAATGATATTGAACATATTTAACGCTTACACATCTAATCGTATTGCTTTTTTAAATTGTCTACGAAATTAATGAAAGAAAAGAATAATGTTCAAATATTAAATTCAATTAAAAACATTAATTAATTAATTAGAAACAATTAAACTAACATCAATTTCTCGATCAAATGGTTCAGCATCACCATAAAAAGCCACAAAATAGAGTGGTTTTTTATTCATTAATGTAGAACGGAATGTTACATTAACAGTTATATTGCTATTTATATCATCTGGATTGATATGATCATTAAGGATTTGATAATTGAATCCTTCCACCTGACCACACATTGGTGGATGATGTATTAATGGATTATCATTACATGGACTATTTTGTACTGTAGCACAATCTAAAATAGACATATATTGCAAATTTCATCAAGTATTTTGATACAGAAAATATGTAACAAATTAATTATGAGTGATAAGTTGTGCTTCAATTGATAAACTTGCATGATTAGAATGTATAAAATAGCATATGAAAGAGTTCAAGCAGTAAATAGTTAAAAAATTTTTTCCAATTTTAAAACATACAAAATAATTTTTAAATCATTGATCATTTTTTCATGTGTTTTCTGATCATGATAATATAATTTCAATAATAATATTTCTGATCATAATAATATAATATAAAATCATGATAATCAATGATAATCATGACAGAAATTTTTTCATATACTACTTACTTACTGCACTAAAATAATATGTATATATATATATATATTTGATTTTCTAATTTAAATTAAATTTCAAATTAAATTACTAAACTTTATTCCTTTATAGCTTATTGTGTTTGATCAATTGTTACAAATAAAATATCATAATATTATTGCAGATAAAATATCATATAAAATACAATGACTAACTTATTTTTAATGGTTTCATCGAGTTTTGATTGAAATCATTGTTCGTTTTCGTCGTACCACAACGATAACTATGAACTGCACTAACATAATATAAGAATTGACATTTACGATACATCAAATCTGCGCCAAATTCACCAATCAAAGTTCGCGGTTCCTCATTTGTCTCCTAAAAACAAAATTTCATATTTTGAATAACTTTATAGACATCTTATTTTCAATTATAGTATTTAGTAATATTAGGATTTATAATAATAATATATCATTTCATTAAAAATAAACATATTCCTAATTTTTGTTAAAGTTAGAAAGAAACTTTTCTGAAGTTATAGTTGTTTAAAATTAGTCCAATAAGAAGATTTAAAAAGAAATAAAAGAAATCAGCATGAAGAATAAAACTAACAAACTCCAGCGCTGGTACTGCTTTCGACAAATCGGGAATATTACAGCTTACCATATGAAAGAGTAAATCTACCTTTATGTCCTTTTCACCTAATGGCCAATCTGAAATTCGGAAAATTCTTAGAATTATTATTAGTGCCATCAAAAATTTAAA
This sequence comes from Cercopithifilaria johnstoni, assembly GCA_916381525.1. NCBI lineage: Eukaryota > Metazoa > Nematoda > Chromadorea > Rhabditida > Onchocercidae > Cercopithifilaria > Cercopithifilaria johnstoni. Next base: position 69,948 of record CAKAEH010001969.1, on the reverse strand, counting down.
CTCTAACTGATAAATGACGATCCTTTTATTTGAGCAATTCCCAAAATTTAAGATCTGTTAGTTAGATAAAAAATCGGAATAATTAAATTATCTTTTATTTATTAATTTATATTGCATTAATTAGCCCTGATGTATAGTAAAGTATAAATGGCTAATGGCTACTTTTTAAAATAAAAAGTACCATATTTTGGAGCTGCATATTGTAGAATTAATTTGATTGTTCCATTAGAATAGTAACCATTTTTGCTGAATGATTGATTCTGCAAAAAATTAATTTTCATTGATTATAATGATATGATCAGTGATAACCTAATGAAAGCTTAAGAGAACATTTCGAGATAAGGCTTCTTTTAGGAATCCTTTTATAGTTTATTCCTAATTTATAGTTACTAGACTATCTAAATAAACTAATTGATTCTGCAAAAATTAATTTCCATTGATTATGATAATATGATCAGTGATAACCTAATGAAAGCTTAAGAGAAGACTTCGAGATAATTTTGAGATAAGATCTACTCGTTTGACGATTTATTTAGTTGATCTGCCATTTAGAAAATGCTAATTAGAAAATTTCACTCACGACGTATTCCATAGATTGGACAGTTACATTTTCTACAATTTCGGGTAATGTCGGAGGAATTTCTTGGATGCTACTGAAATTGCTTACTCCTCCACTTGTCACCGATGCAAGTCGGAATAGTAGTGGATTGCAAAAGTCTGTTTCCGATTTCGTATAATTTAATAGTGATGTTGTGGTTATAAGCTGAAAATAAAATGTGATAAATCATATTTCAACCGTAGAAAACAAAAATCATTCCTTTCCATTTCAATTCTGCAACATTTTTCAAAAGCTGATCTATTCGTTTGATGATTTATTTAGTTGATCTGCCATTTTGAAGTTTCGTTTTAAGAGCACTAATTTTTCGCTCTAAAAATTCAGAAAATTTTGAATGTATGAAAAAACTGACATAAAAGAGAACATTGTAACGTATCATTAAATTAGAAATTAAAAGATTAAAATAACAAATTTATATGAAAATATCTAAATTAACGAGATCGAATTTTACTCTCTCCCAAAATGAATCAATAAAGAATAATAAATGAAATCTCTTAACAGTTAAGCCTTTAAGTAAGCCTATATTTTACTCTATCATATATTATCAGACTGCCATTAACGATATCTTAAGGTTCGTGATTTCTAAATAACATCCCGATAATTTAACGTATCAGAATGGATGATTATCAGGAAAAAGAAGAAATGTACTACCAATAAAATTATTTGCAAAGAAAAATAAAAATGTAAACTTACAAAATCATGGCCATACTCATTCTCGTCAGATTTTTCTACCATTTCCAACAAATACAATATTCCATCACCATTCCATGTAATATTAATGGAATAGGATGGTGTGTAGGCCCATTTAATATCCTTAGGTATTTCCGGTTTTGGTCCTTCATTTAAGTTACCACCACATGTCTTCCAGCAAAAATCTTTATCTCGAGTTTTATTACTCTGTAAAAATTTAACATATCATAAAAATATTCAATAAATTTGAGGGAAATTTTGATGAAGCTTTCCTTCATTCTCTATTGAAATTTTGAAATATTATCATCTTGCGATGTTTTATTGCAATTATTTAAAAAGTAACTATAAATTTACTATGCGCAAATTGATGATAAGCTTACTATGCACAAATTGATGATAAGCTTATTATGCGCAAATTGATAATAAGCTCATGTGTTTAGCATTATTGCTATCTTTTACCTTTTCCGCTAAAGGATAATTTTTTAAATCGTTTACTGAAATGAAATTATGACTTTAATTATCCCTCTCAATTTTTCATCCTATCAGCGATAAAAGCATGAAATCGAATTTTCCATCCTGTCAGCGATAATAGGCATCTCAATAACGGTAAAGAAAAAAGGAAAAAAACTAAAACCAAAATGGAAAATAAATTATCCAATCAAATATGAGGGATCGATACGAAGATATAAATTTCTGCATTCCTCGGATATTTATTTGTCCTCTCAAAAGATAAAAGAAAAATGACTTGTCAATATTACTTAATTTTTAAAAATAAACTTACACAAAGGTCATTTGCCATACTTTTCTTGCATTGCTCTTCACAATAGTTGGAAGATTGCTGAAAATTTATTGCAATAATTACGTCACTTCCTTCAGCAAATTATTTTAATCTTTTAACTTTTCCTTTACAAATAGAAAAGTTTATAATTTTTGTAAAATTATTTTCTATTTGTTTTACTGGAAGATTGTAAATTAAGAATTTAAATTATTATTCGTTAAAAAAATGATTGGATTAGCAAAATTGCCCACAACAAAAATATCGTCGGAAATAAAAATTCTTTATGAAATCGGGTTATCACTATATAAAATCACCAGTGATAAACTTATAAAAACAACACTGATAAAATTAAAAATTTTTTCATCGAAATTGAATCTTTTAATGATTTAGTAATTATGCTAAATTGAGAGTGGCATCAATGATAAAATAATTTAAGCTGCTACAACTAAGCCTTATTTTACATTTAGGATTTTTATATATATCTCAAAATAATAGAAATAATAAAACCTATGCTAGGCTAGGTAATGCATTAGAAACAATTAGTTCGAATTAAATTATCATTATAAATTAACGAATAATAGTGTAATTATCATAATATGATACCTTATCATCGATGATACATTTGGCGATACATCTTAGTTGACAAATGCGCACTAGTGACAAATCCGAATTGATAGTATTTCCGACATTTATTTGTAGAGTGATAAATAACAACAATATCCATAGCTGATACATTAGTAGCAGTAGTTAGAATTATAGAAACGCTCCATTCGCTATTGATAAAATTGGCATTTCTTCATTTAAAATATTTATTACATCAATGATATATACGTAAAGATAAACAGAAATGAGATACGTCGCAATAATCATAGATCGATTAGCCGTGATGCATTTTCATTTAAAGACTCATTTCATATTTCAGTGTGTAAAAGGTATATGTGAAATAAAATTTAGCACTTTATGTTAAACTATTAAGCAGTGTATCTTATCAATCTTATCACTATGCAAAATCTATTACCGAAATCTCTTCGTGTGAAATTAATATCATCCCTTGAAGATGACCTCAATTGTAGGAAAATTCCTTTAGGAACATTGAAAATTGAATTTTACTCTAACAATAGATGTTTGATTAGTTAGATTGTAAAATTCCTTAATGAAAATTATCTATTCTAAGGGAGGATTGAGCCAAAATGATAATCTAACATTATCAATGATGCAATATTTGAAAAGAACAAGCTAATTTATGTTTCAAAAGGAAATTTCCCGAGGAATCGCATAAAATAGGAATAACGGTCCGATTAGATAGAAAGAGGAAAATTTTAAAAAAATAATATTTGAGAGTTTTTTCTGATCAATTTTAATTAATTCCATAGTGTATGATCAATTAGCACAGCTCTCAGTATATCCGATATTGATAATTTCTGCGTAATTTAAGGCATGTATATATTGATAAGGAATGACTTTCTCTTGTCTTAAATAGCATTCAAAAGTATAATACATCCAATTTTATCTACGATATTTGCAAATCCCTTAAATTATTATCACTTAATAAACTTTCCAATTAAATTTAATTCATACAAAAATTTTTCACATATCATAAACTAATATTGATAATAGAGAAAGTAATGAAATGAATGGGAATAAATTAAATGATAAAAATATATCTTTCAATTTTAAAATGAAAAGTTTTTCTTACACAGAAAGGTTAGAAGTTCACTCATATATATCAATCAAATTAAGTGATAAAAATACATTATGTTACATAGAAAGGTTAGAAGTTCACTAATATAGATCAATCAAATTAAGTGATAAAAATATATGTTTCGTGTAATTGATGCTATATATCACCAATTGCGTAAAAACATAATATATTTTTGAAAATGTAGGAGAAGAAAGATAGTAATCAGAGTTATCACCACATCTTTGCAACGATATCTGCATCATTCAAGACAATCATCTATTGCCGTAACAATTTCACGACAGTTGACGATAACAGTAATGATGAACGCAATGCCCTCTCATGTATACTTTTACCCGATACCACCATACCCGATACATTCCACAGCATCACAACAAGTTCCATTCCAAACACTTTCATTACAAATTAAAAGATTTCATCGTGCAAGAAATCATTTAACAATTCTCACTATTTCAAGGCAAGACGATAAATTCGGAACCGGTTACCGGATATAATTTAAGTACATACAAAGACAGACACATAAACAGACATATCAACAGATAGATAGATACAGATACACATACACATACATACACACATACATATATATACAATGTATGATGTACCCATACCCTGTAGAAGAATATATACCGACAATTCATCATAGAATTGGCACAATATATAGTTCAAATCGATTTATATTGGCATTATAGATGGTATGCCAAAAACTGGCTAAGATATTCGTTTAGCATTTTGAATTGTGAATTTAAGAAATTTCAGATTTGAGAAGATAGGCTTGCTTAGTAAAGTGACCACTTAATTGACCAAAGTGACCTTAGTAAACTTGTTCATTGATGTATCAAAATTATGATTGTGATGAATGATTTGATAATAACTATTTAAATTATTTTTTTTAACAATTATAAATTATTTTCATCAAAAGAATGAAAGAGTAAAATTTGTTGATCGATTAGCTATTTTAGCTTATCTTATCAAATTAAAATGACAGATTAATTTTAATGAAAAAAATTAAGAATGAATTAGCAATTATTATTGCATTAAATGATTAAATTAATTGAATCATAAATAAATATTAGATCAAAAAAAATTTTTAATTAATATTAATTTGAAATAAAAAGATTACATAGAAATCAGAACGAAATGGATATATCCTATAAAATAATAT
>CAKAEH010001969.1:0-60000 GCA_916381525.1 Cercopithifilaria johnstoni | reverse complement strand
AGTAAATGCATAGAGTTAAATGATTATTTCATCATTAATCAAATCACTGATTATTATCATTATTTCATTATTATTACTATTTGCAATAGCAATTATCAGTTGCTGATAATATATCATTGACAAATCAGATAAGGGATGAAGATGTTACAACGATGAAAGGAAAAGGAAATGCATCTGATTATCATAATTATTTCTATAAGGCTATAAAAGATTATTTCTTGCAATTGAAACGAACAATTTATGTGAAGTTGAAAAATGCTCAACCTGATACAATCGATGAAGCTATTGAATTTCAATCTTGGACTTTGTAAGTTCATATATACACGATCGGATCAAATTTTATTAACTTATCATTGCTTTTAAACCGGCAATTAACCCCTACAAGTGCAATAAAATACTTAATTTCCTTCTGCTTTTTTTTAAAATACTTTTTCTAAATATTTAAAAAAATAGATTTCTTTTTAAAAATATTAAAATACTATTTTCAGGTCAGTAATAGCTATAACTATAATTTCATCCGTTTTTGTCTGCTGCTTTATACCACTCCTCTTCTGTTTAGCATGCAAATTATTTGGATGTTGTGCATGCACTGGATGCAGAGCATGTTTTCAAACAAGCTAGCAATTTATTGTAACGAAAAACTTTCATATTGCATGCTAAATAATTATTATGATAATTATACTAGTGTTCAGGTGGAGAGCGGTAATTTGAGATGAATGATAAATGTTAGAGATATCGGATAAAACTATATGATGTAGATGTAAAGTGAAATCTCCTAGATTTTTGATTATATATTATCTCTTGGCGCGTTGATTTGTGGTACATTTATCTATTTGATGGATCTCTACTCTGCAACACACTTGACGAATAAACAAGAAAGATGGAAATAGCCGAAAGAATATTTTCAATTGTTGACCTTTATAAGCCATGCCAGAAATTAGCTGCTATTATTTATGGTGTGTGGTATGTGTAAAAGATCGTCGGAAAAATCCATGTAATAAATTTCTATCTATAAATTTAACCCGGAGTATGCTTTATCAAACAAGGGAAAAAAGATAATAAAGAATGAGTGGGTAAACAGACAATCAATTATAGATCATAACAGCAGCTCATAAACTCACCAACAAATAGTGAAGAAAGCGGGATTGTGTAGCACCGCAATATATTTTACTTTCATGTCTCTGAAGAAAATCGATTGTTACCATCTTTTCTTCGAGCCTGAGCCAATGGCTAATACCTGAGCCAGTGGCGCATACGCAAACATCACATATCATTGATAAAACTAACGAAGAAATCTTTATTAGAAATCTTTATTTACCAATAAAAATTTCAGTGCATATAAATAAAAACAGCGTCTAGAAAAAACTATGCAATCAGGAAAGGGTTAGAATATATGAACATAAGTTAGCAATTTCAAATATTTAAAATTCAAGAAAGCGGTAGTACACAAAACTGTACACATCCATAGATGCCTAAAATGAAAGCTGTTTTCGCTTCTTCAAGAGAAATTTACAAAATAGAAGTCCCGCTTAATAATATCGCAGTAATGACAGCAAACAAAAGTTTAAAGTAACATTGAAAATTTTTCAAATGATCTTCGTAAATTTTTTTTAGCATAAATACCCTTTTACTCTTTTTTCTCTGCCATGTATTGCTTTATCAAAGCATCTACTTTTGTTATCGCTGGATCCAGAAATCGATCATACACAACTAACGCACCATAGGTCTGTGGTAGATACAGGTAGAGCATGAATAATGCCTAAAAAAAGCCCGATTTATTTTATGCACCGCTAATCCCTACGCATAATCATATTACACTAATAAAAATTGAAATAGTATGTTAAGCAACTGATTTCTCGATCTTGTAAAATAATGTGATCGAGTGACGCTCATAACTTTTCCAGTTAGCTAAAATAAATCCACTTGAATTATTGTCAATTCTAAAATGTGGAGCATTAAGATGCATTGAATGTTTTTATGACACTTCAAATATTCAGTCTCTCTTAATTAATGTAGCAGAAAATGACTAATATCTTTAGGATGAACATAACACGACCTTGAGGATCCAATAAACAGGAAAATAGTACAATATTAATTCGGCAAAGAAATCAATCAATGAAAAAGCTGCGAATACTGTCCAATAAATAAGCCAGTGAGTATCATCATCTTTTTGAGAAGTTCGAATGGCCTAGAAAATGATCCCTTCATACATGATTCCTTATATTTTACTTTAATTTCCATTCCAAGATTTCATCTATCTTTTTAGTGAAATCTAACACAACTCAAAATTGTTTGCTACATGAAAAATCTACTATTCAATCATTAAGTTGACTAAATCTCTATTTTCTCTCCGAAACAGTCTGAATTCTGATGACAGCGTTTCTCGAAGAAAAAAATCCGGGAAAGAAAACATCGAAATATTGAAAGTGAAGTGGCGTAACTTAAGAAGTTTTGATGTCAGCAGTTACCTTGACAGAAGTATATGCCGGATATGCGAAACCGATAAGATTACACATCAATCTAGCGAATGCTCCAAACACCATGTACAATCCAACAAGGCCAATAACAGCATAGGCTATCTAAAATCTTCAGAAATATTGAGTAGTGATATGTTATGTATACTAATACAAATTGTTATGGGGTACAAATTCATGCCTATAAGACTGCAACATAAGCTTATTTTCGCTAGAAGCATGAAATATCTATTCATAAAAAAGCATTACATTAGTTAATCAAATTCTTAACATGTAATGCTGACAATAATATTTAAGTGTTAACAAAATTTTTAATCTGTCATGTTTCCAACATAACAAGGATTCATAGCGTAAAGATTTCATCCAATGATGACAACGTGATATATCGCGTAAAAAATGTCAACGCAACACAAATACAAAAAAGGCGCTAGGATATGAAGAAACTTCCAAAACAGAAATTTTCAATCGGCATTCTGAAAGAGAGATTTTACAGACCTTGGTTCTAGTGTCTGCTACTGTTAAATTAACCTAATTAACCTAAAGTTCTGTTACTGTTAAATTAACCTATTGGGTGATGGAAACTGACAAAAGCGTACAGTCACGTTTGGGGAAACATCATAAAGACAAGACTTTTCTGTTTACAAACTTCAATTAAGGATTACTAAACTTTGAACGCGATGATCACGAAATGTTGCGATATCAATGCGTGTCCAGCAGCGGTACACTATTCGACTACTTTGCAGACAGATGAATAGTGTGAATTTGTAATTTATGGAAATATAGATGGACAAAAGCGGATAAATTTATGTAATATTGTACAAAAACTAAACATACTTATAATAACAATATAGTTGTTCAAAGGATTGTCAGTTCGAACATTTGTGGCGGACAATTGTTGACTAGTCCCCAATCTTTGAGATTTTGAAGTTACTGACTTTGCCTGCGACTTTTAAAATTTCTACGGAACCCATCCTCATATTGCTTTATTACTTCAAAAAGAAATAGACGATATCACAGCAAGTAGGTATGTGATGAATATGTTTCCCAGTGATTTTTTATGATGCTAGAAATCTAACTATTACTCACTATTTACAAGTATTTTCGTTGAGAAAAGACTAGAACAAGTTAACCATGAGAGAAGCTCGAGATACAGCCAGGTCACGTCTGTTCGTTTTAGTCATAAATCGTATTTGAAAACATTTATCAAAATTACCTTTTCTCGATTTAAATGTGTCTTTTGCTCTAATTTTTGGAATGCCTGGTCAACTGCTTTATTGTCTTTCTGATACAGCAAATTGTGGAAAACCATTTTTAAATCATTCAGCGAGCTGATTACTACTCCTTTATTCTTAGTGTTACGTTTCTGTTGTGGCCACTGATCACCGCCCGCTACTTCCAATATTTTTGTACCTTCCAGTTGCTTATCCATGGCTGTAACAAAAGTTTACGAAAGATGCATGATTTTAAATCGTTCAAAAGAACAAAAAACAATATTTCGGACATTTCCTGTTGCACTTATATACATATATATATAAGGAAAATTCCTTACAATATACAAGTGCAATATTAGCGTAAATTTCTTTAATTAAAATGATAGATTGAAACTGATAATAGAAAAGAATAAAAGCCGATCACGGAATAAATTTGAAAAAGCAAGTAGGCAAACCACTTCTGAAATAACAGTCTCACATACTGCTGGAAAACCGAAGAAAACCATAATATGTTAAAGCAATAAAAACATTTTTTGCATAAAGCATTTCCTAGAACCATCACATTAACAAAAATTAATTACAATGTTTTTCCATACCCAGTGATAAATCCGTTATCTAACGTGAATCGTGAAACATATAAGATATTATGCGCATCTGATAAGCTAAGTTCCAAAAGAAGACCTTATATGCAATCTTATACATTGCCTAAGAAAGCTACATATAAATCCCGATCTTGTATTTTATTGTAATCCAAACCCTTTCGCTCATCTACAATATACAATCCGGTGCTATTAAAAATTTCTGATTCTGATATTAGATCTGCACTACCTTCATCACCCTATTATTATACTTCAATTTTCTTTGTATCTAGATGTTACTATTCTATATTTCGTCATCTACAATGTTAACAATAAACTAACAATTTTTCACTATATTTAACTTATTCACTAATTTAATCCCAATCTTTCATGACACATATATCCTACATAACACATAAAAATAATAAGTAGTAAATAAACAATGCCTGGAATTATTTTTACAATTGACAAATAATGTCAGTTCTAAAGATAAATTTTACAACATTCTAATAGATAACGCTATGATTACTGTTTACATCTATGGCTTATATCTCTTATTAATACAACTTCCTACGGTAAGTAAATTTTAAACTATATTTCTGAAACATTAAATAATTTGAGAATGCAAACAACTTATCTGATATCTCTCACTTCTTGTCAATCAATTATTTTGGAAAAATTTGTCAATCAATTATTTCTAATTTAAATTTACATAGAAGATAGAACAAAATTACGCTTTATCCTAACTGATAGATATTATCAATCTTATCAACAATTATCATTGGTAATATCTTCATCGTACTTACATGATGGATTAACAAAAAAGTACTCTTCTAGGAACTACAAATTTCTTCATCAAACATGCTTCTCCTAAATTAAAAATATGATGAATTGTTGTGGTGCAGCCAATTCCCAAATAAGCAAATTATTCTCATCGCAGACTTACAAGTGTTTACATTAAATATATGCATAGATGAGAGAGGAAACTATGGGATTTGAAAAGTACTTTCAAATTTATCAGTAAAGTTAAAAAGGGAAACAATCTCAGAAGTCATTTTCACATGTTTCAATCCCACTAAACACTGCTTGCTACTTTTTCATTCCTTCATATAACCATTATAAGGCTTCTTGCAACCCATATAACCATTATAAGGCTTCTTCAATTCGCAATCCACAATCCTTCACATTATTGACCATGAAATTCTTACCAACTTCCTACTACTTAGTGTCGAATATAGTTTGGCCGAGAAATTGTCATAGGCGGAGAGTATCATTATAGTCAAGGAAATACAGCACAGACCAGCGTCTTGTTTTTGATAAATGAACGGTATGAAAAAGCAGCTGAGTGCAACGACTCAATACTTATGTATCACTTAGGCTTACAAAGCAGTCTGGGGGATGAAAAGACGAGCAATTGGATGGAACAACAATCGATGACAACGACAACCACCGTACGACAAGGCTGGATAAAGTGAAAGAAAGCACTTTTATAATTTGTACGCATACACAAACACACATACGCACATAGACACATACATAAACACAAATAAACACACGTACACAACATACATGTATATATGCATGCACACATATAGAGTAAGTCAGATAACACCGACAATGAAAGACAATTTTCCTACCCCACGCAGAATTATTTTTCTGCAAACAAATTCAGATAATATGTATATATCTGATGGCGTTTAAACATCCTTACCTTTACCGAACTGACATGTCCATAAGTAGTAGGTGAATTTAGACAGGTTACCTTCCAATAATTTTAATAGGAACCCGACAATAAGCGAGAGGGAAGACTTAAAGGTATTCCTTTTCATAAAAGTATTTGTAGAAGTTTATATTCTAAATACCTTCGTCTAAGAGATTGTCAATTAAAAGATTTTCTGTCATTTTCATTTAAAATCTTACTTGTTTATTTAAGATTGTAACTTTTATAATTAATTAAATTTTTGCTATTTTTATTCTCTTTAATTTTTGATGCATAGTCGGCTATAAAAGGCAATTTCCTATCACAAAAATTTAATCCTCAAAAATATCTATAAATAATCGACTCAATAAATGATGTTTTATGATAATTATGTTATAACATCAAGAAGAATTAGAACTCTCAGCCACATAAAATATTCCTTCCGCTATTTCAAATAGACGTATTCCTGCGAATGAAAATGCCAACGCAACAAATATCACCAAAAATCGAAGTTATCGGAAAATTTTGCTAAATATAGCTTCCTATAATTCATTACAAAACATGAGCTGGTTCCTTTTCTCTTCTTAAAAAAACGAACTCAAATGGAAAGACTTGATCTATTTCTTTCAAAACAGAATTCGGAACACGGAAAATAGATCTCAGGTTTTAATTTTTGCGGAATATACATATATATATATATATATATATATATATGTATGGAAAAAAAGAATTAACTTTTGCATCGAGCAAGTATGTACATAACAATGGAAACATGAATGAACATGTATTCACACACATATTAAGCACTATCAAATAAAAAATTCATTTTATACTACATGATCCAACAGAACGTTTAGCTTGCATTGAATCCGGTCAAAGAGATCCTAATAAGCTGTGTACCATATAAAGCATTTTAGTAAAATCATGAACATTACATACTATGAAATAAAGATCAGATGATCTTAGATTGCTCGAACTCTATCGAATCTATCAGTGTCCAAACTACTTGCAAATATTGCAATTTTGTCAAGGTCCAAGGTTAAATTTCATTTTGAGCTAAATAAATATGAAAATATGATGTGATTTTACGATTTAAGATCACTGAATACATTTGTATGAGAAAACTGGGCATATTAAAGTCAAAGAAAGAAGAAAAATAGTGAACATGCTAGTTAGAAGAAGCTATTGATCGGTTATGACAGCAACGCTGACCTAAAATAATATAATGCAGGAAGAAAGATTTAAATTTTGAGACTGTTAGTTCAGCCAACAAAGGCCAAGCTGCTTGCATAAGCACGATCTATACTTAATAGAGACATGGAAGCAAAACTATTCATAAAAAACTGAAGAGAAAAAATGAGAAATACAATAGAGACAAGAAATTTAATTTAGAATATTGCTGCATAATATTATGTGTTGGTTAGTGGCTACTAACTGAAAGTCCGACTTTCATTCAACTCGCTTTGTTATCTAATAGCAACCTCTATGAAAAGTGATAATATAATATGATAGCTAAATTTCTGAAACTACTTGAAAAAGGAATAAAAACATAATGAGAAACTAGAAAATATTTTGGAATTCGTTTCTAGCGGCATTCATTTGAATTAATTATGTCTATAAGATCCTTTACATTTGGAGATTCAAAAGTTCTAATTCGATCATTTCTTCGAGGTCTGCTTCCATCAACAACAACGGTATCGTTACCGGCACCTGCGCGTTGTTGTTGAATTCGTTGAGCACGGACAGCGCGTGCTTCTGCTTTCTGAAATTCTGACACATAATAAAATAACCGACATATGACACATTCTCATAGCGAGAGGTGGATAATTGAAATATCGAATAACTGGAACTATGGCACCCGTGGATATCGCTGTATTTGATTACAGCACTGCAATTCTTACTACGGAGAAACAGTATACAAACCAGTGAATAAATATTGACAGCATACGACATAAACATAAAGCAAAATGAAAGTTTAGAATAATAAAGTTTAAACTAACAACAAGCGAGTCGTGGAAAAGTCGGATAGCCTGCGTCAGAATTTCAAGAATATTTTCCAAACTCAATTGCGAAGCACAGTAATATTCTTTTAAGCAATTCTCATTATGGCGTACTTTTTTGATAGATCGTGATAATTGTCCACATTTTGCTGTCGAGTCCTAAAAAAAGAGATGATCTCAAAGAATTGCAGTCAATTTTTCCTGATCTCCTCTGGAATCTCCTTAATAATGCTGAAGGATGCTTGGCAGAAGGAGGGAGAGGTTGCACTCTACAGCTAAAATGAAATTTTTATATGAAATTTACACACCATAATTACGGGGGAATAATACGCATAAAGTTCATCATCGCCACATTCTTGCAAGCTTTTTAATGACATTTCCAAAGAACGACGAATTGATGTTTCTGATTTTTCCAAATCGTCAATCGAGTATTTCCTAAAACCTTGTATTCCATTTCTACAGTTGGAAGATACTAAGAACTTAAACAATGAAAGATGGAAGACAGTACTGTTTCAAACAGTGCTAAACATGTTACGCCGAAAAGCATTAGTCCTAAATATTTAATGTTGTCTATGTCTTTAGCGTAGGTAGAGTTATCTTTTGATTTATTAAGAAAATCAATTCCAATTTTTGCGCACCTTCATTAGTCTATTTTTGCACGATTTTTCATGCACAGTACATTATAACTTGCTTTCGAGGAACATTCTACATGTGCTCAAGTAGTAATTAAAAAGCACTGACTTTGCCGGTTCCAAAAAATCTAAGACTTTCACAACAGCTCGCAAATTTTCATCAGCATATTCCGCTAAAACATCAACAAGACGTATGTTAGCTGCTGCGCCATTTCCTTTTGTGTTCAGAGCAGCCAAAAATGATGACAGTGAAAATCCAGAGGCACCGGCAGCGAAAGTTGACTAAAGTATTACACTTTTTCGGCAAAACAGATTTAAACAAATTTACTGGAAACTATTCATTATTACCTTTGTTCAGCTTTAAACTAGCTAACATTACACTTTATTGTATTGACAAAGGACTGGTTAAAGATATACACGGTCTGCTTGGTCGTTATATCAAAAGGGGCATTTTGATATCCAAGGTTGTGAGGATGCCTAAGGATACAGATATTATAATTTAAATTAATTAACTAATTAGGAATTTAGAGCTATTAGCCAGAAAATGAAGTGATTCAAGTATAACTTAATTTTATGTAACGAGCGAAACGAATACAAAATACAGCAAGGAAGGGGTTTAAAGCATAAATAACATTGGGACAAATACAGATGCTTCAATAAAACATATATGTAATGAAATAGCGAAATATACCGTTCTCAAGAAAACAATCTATGAGTGCAGAATAGAAATACCATTTATTATCCATTCACTTTTCTTCTTTCCTTGAATTGCAACTTAATTATAAAGAAGTAAAACAAACTTGATTTAGGAAATTCCCATACTGCAAGCAACGATGAAAAAAGATGTTGATGGACGCAGAGTTGTAAAGTTCATTGGTTGCGGTCAGAAGCAGGCGGGTACAATCAAGTTGTCGTGCAAGCTATAAATCACGAGAGCTTTTTCAAAAAAAGACTGTTAAGTTTTTAATTAGACATCAATGAAAATGCATTTTCTCAATTACTAATTCGCTACGTGATATTACTTATCGTATAGCAAAACTAATATCAAGTATCACAAAAATAAACTTACATCGCTCACAATATTGTCAGCAAGAACTTTCAATTCGATACGCAACTTCAATAATCGTTTTCGAGAAATTAAGAAGCAAAATAATTCGGCATCTTTTAGATCATCAGCAGTCTTCATTTTCGCAAAATATGCGAGCTGCAAAGCATTTAGTCCAACGACTTTTACCAATTAATGCAGATATAAAAGAAAGCATGTACCATAACGCAGTGAAATGGAATATGAAATCTTATGCGCTCTATTATTCAACGTTAAACTGTGATTGAAGCACCCAGTGATACTCCAGCATGGCTTTGTAGACGACAAATTTCTATGCAGTATACAACAGTCAATGTCAGCAGGTTCCTTTTAAGTACTTTTTTACTTGTTTTCTTTCAGCAGCGTTAGCTTTCGCAAGTAGCTTGACTTTCTGGCGCGGGCTTATCATCTTAATTCATGTAACGGATAGCTAATGAATCTCCCAATCTTCCCAAGAAAAAAGAATTGGAATATAATTGAAACATCACAATTAGAGCGTGTGTTCTGTTAAAAGAAATTCAAATTCATGAGAAAGAGGTAACCTAGTAACCTCATCGGGTGATGGGAAGTGTTTCAGAAGAGAAGCTAAATAGTCGAGAGGAAGATCACTAATTTCAAGCGATTCCATTTTCTGTACTAATTGTTCCAATGTAAGTGGACGGAATCTGAAAGTCAAACATGAGAAGATTCAAATGAAAATGAAATAACTATAGAAAAATGAGATGCTCCTATTCTGCATGGTATTTCAAATTCTGCATGGCATCGTATTTTTTTCTTATTTCCCAAACTTCAGGATTATATTATTCTTGCTATAAAAACATCACCGTAGATGCATGATATATTCTAAAATGCATTTCAATGTGATATATGGGTGACATGGTATTTTGGAATGCTTTTACCTGCAACTTCAGAACATTGAGCACAATAACCATATCAAAAATTGGAACAAGAAATCATCCAAAAAACTGTAGCAACAGCTACGTGTTTGAAAACAGCTACGGTTGAGAATGACAAGATAATTTTTGAATACTGCCCACCTCAACCGTAAATCTTTCTCGAATGGTTGCACCAAAAGCTAAGCTAAAGTTCGGTGACAGCTTATTCAAGAAAAAGAGTTCTCCATGCACAAAAATTTTGTTGATACTTACATACATTAATAAAGAACAGATTTTTACGGTCGAACAGGTTGCGTCACAAAACAAAGCAGGCCTTTTAGAATTTTTTAATAACAATCACCTTGCAAGGACGATACCCAAATTGAGTGCTCGCTTTTCCGTAAGAACACCAAATGCTGCAGGTCGCTTTTTATGACCAGCACTAGTGCTTTGTGCTTGTTCCTGAGTAGCAGCAGTACGAGAGTTGCATGCATGTGTTCGTTCGAAAACCTTTTCCAGCTGCAAATTCAAATCAGCTATCACTAAGTTTACCTGATAAACAGTGATGCAAATAATATAGTTTTTCTTATTCTCATATTTCTCACTCTCCTCTCCGCCGCTCAAAAGCAACCCTGCTAAAGTGAATCTTTTAATCAAGTCTACCCCCATTTGTTTTGTTTTTGTATTTGAGGAATGTAATTATTGTTTCCCACAGGCATTGAAGTCAATCTCACAATACCATTCTCGAAGTTCTTCAACGATTGCGGTAAGAAGTCGGGAGGTTCTGAGAGGGTAGGTCTTGCTCATGGCAGAATGTTTGAATTTTACTGAATATTGTCAGCTCTACCGACCCGTTCACGTTCTCGCTGATTAAACTCAGCATAAATGCCACTTTGGTCACTCCAGATAGTCGACCGTGTCACTATCATTTCTGGCTTCACCGTCTCCCATGCAACTGTATTGGTTGCACATTGCTTCCTTGAAAATATAAAAAATTTACGGCTGGAATTACGATATTCCAAAAACTCCAAATATTATCAAGATATGCTGTGAGTACTTTTATTTTTTATCGATTAGTTAACTTCTGCCTCCGTCTCTATCCCAATTCCAGTTATTAAATTCTGCTACAGTTTTGATTTACTCATTAGGTATTTTATATGCCTAAAAAGTAGCGATCGAATTACCCAAATGCGATTTTAACTCTCATAATCTGTAAATTGTAAAATTTGTTCCAAAATACAATACAATAGGACTAAAGAAAGGAAGGACAAAATAATATTCATATTAAGATCATTCCAAGGAGAAGAAGTATCATAAGTGCTAATACTTATTAGCAATAAAACAAACAAGAAAATATTACTTGTATACAGAAACCGATTTGACGACAACTGGCGATTCAGTACCTGGTATTTTTCTTAAGAGTGAAGTGTTCAGAAACTCGGGAGGAGGTGGAGGCAAAAGAGGTGGAGGAGGAATAGAATTAATCGGTGGTTTCGCTGTACTGAAATGCATAATCAATTAATATTCAGAAAAAAGAATCCTTTCTTAAAGAATAACTTTATATTCCTACTGGGAAAAGCGTTAAGAAGTTCACTGCATCACGACTAAATGATGAAGAACAATACCTCGGATTTACAAGGAAAGTAACTCCTAATGAAAGTTAATAAATACTAATAACCATTCTGCCAAATGCTTTCTTACTATTAAGTGAAACAAAATTAAAATGAGGCCTAGTATCCTGAAGACAGTGATAAATTTATTAAAATATTTGCATAAAATATTTGATGCACTATGCTTAATGATGCTGAAGTGACAAGCCATTAGAAGTTAAATTTAAATGAAATATGCCAATTTTCATTTCGAGTTTTTTAAAAAACCTGAGATGTCTCTCTCTATATGGTATTTGCTTCAATTAACTTTCTCACCTACCTTTGTTTTTCAATAGGTGTTAGACACTGCAGCGATTTTGGTGACCTTTTCAAACTGCAATTTTTCTCCTCATTTCTTTCATCAGATTTGATGCTAGAAGGAGTTTCATCATCTATGAATGGAATATTTGCTATTTCGATCTTCCGACTTCCACTGCAGCGTTTCATTCGAGAAGTTGATCGAGGTCGTCTTATTATCTTGAAAACAGCTCACAGATAATTAGTCAGAAACATCGCAATGACAGCACGAATGTTGCTTGAAAAAGTCTACGGAATTTTCAGTACTGTCTAAATGTCTGACCTGTTTCATTCATAGATAACACTTCTTATTTCAAGTTCTAGAACTGACCCTTGAAATGATTAAAGACATCAACCTACATTAAAACCTAGCAATAAATTGGGCAACAGTTTGAGAAAAAATTTGGAAATAAAACAGGGTGTATACAGAAACCTGTAGTATCGGCGAAGATTCATTAAGCATCATGTGGTTTTGAATGTTAGTGCATCTGGTAACATCTTCAGAAGGTACGATATCACATAAATCGTCTTTTGCTACTGAAATCTTGTCAATTTAGTTCTTTGAAATGTTACATTCCTCTTAACAAAGAACTAAGTGAAGTTACCCTCTTCAGTTTGCGCTTCTTCGCTTTGTAAGTGATTTCTTTGAAGATAATGGAGTACATCGCGCAGTCTTTTATCATTTGGCTGAATTCTTGCAATAAGCTCTAGTATGTCCAGCTAAATAAAGATACTACGAAAATGTTTGCCATTAAAAACCACTCCTTTAACGTCACATTAAAGAATCAAATTCTCAGATCGCAATAAGTTTCCATTTACACATAAATGATCAAGAAAAAAGAATAAAAAATCTGATTAAAATGATCTAAAATAATTCCAAAATTAATAGACTTCTAACCTATGTAAGATAAATTATCCCGCCTATTACCATTCCCGTTCTCCTGGAGCAAGAAAAAAAACTTTCTAATGCTAATAAGTGTTTTCGGAATGTTGTAAGCAAAGTTTTGCAGTGCTGAAGGCATAAATTTCAAGTGATTAATTTCTTAATGTAAATTAAAATCTTTGATGTATCATAGGACAATTTTCAAACTATGCAGATTAAAGCAGCATAATTAATATACTTCTCATACTAAAGTTTAATTAAGAAAAAATTTGTAAAAAAAGATGTACCAAAATCTCAGCTGACGTTGAGTGCTTTAGTTTCACATATGCCGTTTGGAATATGTCGATTGGATGACGAGTACCATTACCTACCAGATTATCGTTGGATTCACTAGCGAAAAATATTTCTAACTGTGATTCCACTGACTGATTTCGCAACTCAATCAACTTGGGTAACGCATTAAATAGACCCAATGCTAAAAATGGATTTCCATCGAAATCGTTCAAAAAGCAGAGAGAAATTAAAATAAAATTTGAATGATCGAAAATGAATCGAGAATAATCAGAAGGATAAATCCCTTCGAATATTCCGAGATCAAATTTTTTCCGTAAATAATCGGTTTTAAAATTTCATAGCTTGCTTACACATCAAGTCTTGCCGTACTGAACAGCGCTGCATGTAGTCTTTACACTGAAGTATGATCCTATTCAGAGCAGCCAAATTTTTCGCCTTCACGTCCGCATTGACTGCATCCGATTGAAGTTCATCTAAAATGATGCGCACACTTCGGGTTTCCTGGAAGAATAAACCGAGTTCATTTATTCTTCTTGCGATTAGTGCGAGCGAAATGATTCCAGACAACATTCTTGAAAAATTCAGCAGAAATAGAAAATAAAAATATAAAACATGTTTCCAATACTTCTTCCAGGCTTTTAAGGAATAGATAATATCAGAAATAATGAACTTTATTCAACAACTCGAGCGAGTCCTTCCGTGACACTTGAGAGTGCAATACTGAAGCTACCGTTTCTGAAAATTCATATCTGTTTAATTTTACTTGTTCTGCAATTGTAAAAGCCAAGTCACAGCGCCTCTCAAAGACTGTCATAACAGATTAAAAAAGCTTTTTAAAACATTTTATATGCTTTTTGAAAATTCCAAAAAAAGCAAAAATTAGCACAGAATAACAAAAAATTCAAATAAGCAAAAATAACCATCATGCACTTCCAAATCCGGAATATCAATAACATGTTGCGGCGGAGGGGGAGAACCACCCTTTCCAGAGTCGGCGTCAAAGCTTCCTTGTCTCCTGGACTTTTTTTCCACATCTTTAGAAGCGGATGCAGCTGGAGTCATAATCTTGATCATATCATTGGAACTACCACTTTCACAAAAAGCTGTTACATAACTATCGGAAGAATTACTTTGAAGTGAGACATTTACACTATTCAATGACATTGCAAATGAATCCTCTTCATTTCTCTGATGGCATTCATTTATATCCTGGAAATTAAAACAACTTCATTGTCAAGACTTCATTAATGGATTCTGAATCAGTTTAACTTGATTTCTTCACATTCTGCTGCATCCTTTACTGTATAAAGGTGTTATAGTTTCGTAAAAGATGTCCTAAACTCTGAAAGCAAAAATGATTGTATAGATCAGTCACAAATTTCAATTAGCCTTAAGAATCAATAACAAAAATGGTATATTTGGTGCAAGCGATATATCACTCAGAATAACACTGAACCAAAAAAAGCATAGGAATGTCGGAAAACAAATGAAATAACGCGTCACAATAATTTCACTATTTTTCCCCTTTCATCTGTTTCTTTTTACCTATCCTTCCTCAATGGTTGCCAGAATCTCACCGAAAAAATTTTAAATTACAATCTGCCGCCTTTTTTTTGTTGTTGTCCACTTATGAGAGCGCGAAATGCACTTCTTTTGGAACGAAACATTTAACTAAGCTACCTCTAGATGTACAAATATTCGTGCAAAGCCAAAACATGAATGAAATAACCGCATAACACATCTGTCTTGTCTTCCTTTAATAAGCAAGCAATGTAGTCAGGCTTTTCAATTTGAATAATAATAAGACTTCCTACGATCAACTTCCTTATCTATCATCCTTACATAATTAAATTTCAAATAATATGCACGTTGTTGCTGATTCCGTATTATTGTCCTGCATTTTAATCAGTTGTATAATTACCATAGACGTCGGAATTGTTCATAAATCAGTTACAGTTACAGGCATTGCGACCTTGTTTTGAATCCATATCACAAACGAAGCATGTTTTTATTCATTAAGAGAAAATAGCATTTATTACCTTGGAAGGGTTTGATGAGCTTCTTTCTTCAGTCTTTGTTTCTAATGCTTGCCAAAAAGATGACCGTACTTTCCTGACTGTCTTACTACCCAAAGTAGCAACTAATCCTTTTTTCTTTCTACTTCTGAAAAAACAAGGCAACAAAATCAGGAAAATCCATAATTGCTTTTCAATATAAAAATTTGTAATTTTTGAAATATATATGCAAATGAATTAAACTCAGGAGAACGTACGCTACCTTTACATGAATCGAGATGTATTGAAACCTGAAGTGATAACGTGATACCATTTACTGAATTTTTGTCATTAAGTAATGATTAATACTGATGGAACTTATTCGATATAGCAATTAATATACCATTGTTACTATTCAGGCAAAATAGTGCTATTAAGAAATAAAACATCGGTAAGTAATATCAGTAGGCATAATATAGCAGTAAAAAAGCTTGCTTTCTGCTCAGTGTCATCACAATCGCAACAGCACAAGATTCTAAATCCGCAAATCCAAACTCCGAAATGACAAAACCAACCAGACCACCAATAACCAAAACACCCAAAAGTTTTCGAAAATTTGAACAAACCGACCGCCGTGAATTGAAACACTGTAAATGAATGACGGATTAAAATAAATGCTCAATTTAAGTAAAACAGATAATAACTCAATATTTTCACAGCAATATCATCAAATAGGTGCCAGAGCAGATGTAGAAATTTTAAAGCAATGCTTTTTTTTTACGAGAATTCGAACTCCAAATAAAATTTGTCGATTGGTAACAGAAGCGACCTCCTAATTTTAAGAGTAGGAAATTTCTGAAAGTAAAATTAATGAGATGAAGGAAAAAAGTAGTGGCTAAAAAGACGGTAAGATAGAGATTCATTCAGTGTAAGGTTTACAATAATGTATTCAGATCAGATTTTCGCAGAGAGATTACTGTAATGCGATTAGCGATCATTATAACCTCATAATGGGTCAGATAAAGTTGGAATAATAATATGCAGCTATAGCACAGATTTGTTTTTTATATCATGAATAAAACTTGCATTTATCATATAGAAAAACTGATGCAATGACGGGGGATTAAAATGATTGTATCCTTGATAGTAAGCTTTAGGTCTAAAGATCTTTCAAAAAGATTTTACAATATCAAGTAACGAAAAAATACAACTTGAAACAAAGATCGAAAATGAATTAAGTGTAAATTTGTCCCATTTGAGACATTCTGACATAGATTAAAATGATTGACACTTCAAATCATTCCAATTACTTGGTATTTGTAAAGTAAGGGTAAAAAGCTTTTTTCATTACAATTCGATGACAGGTCAAATGTCTGAGTAAATATAAAAACATGTAACAGAACAAATCTGATCTTTATGCAAATTACTCAGTTCTTAATCATCAAGTGCTAATAATAGTTCCTTCTTATTTTTACTAGAACTGTTTTAGTTCAAAGTATCAACTACCATGATATTCTGAACCAAATATATGATTAGAATGTGAAGTGATAATAATCAGTTCAATCCAAACATGAGGAACTCAGAAATGTCATCACGTCTTTCTAACTTACTTCTAAACTTGAGACTTCTTCTATCGTCATCCTTGCACGTGAGAAAATAGTTTGATAGTCAATAAAAGTTAATCTAACAGTTCACGAAGTAGTTGCTGACTGATTATCTCCAAAAATCCAGCTTATCTGAGACGAATAGATGTGAATGCCACTAAAATAATACAATATGACAAATTAGACATGAAATCTGACTATTGCTTCAAAAATTTCATTATAAAACAGTATATTTCCCGAAATATTATATTTATCTGCTGTAAAAATAATGGTATCACAAATTCTCACAAACTTTCCCTTCTTCTACCTTTTCTTTTTGTATCTCTCAATTACTTTAAACGTTTCTCTAATTTGTTTCAAAATTTCAACACTAGTACCTGTGTAAGTTACGTACGACAACATAATATAGCATGAGCAACGTAATGCATATATCAGCAGAATGACGTAACCTACACATAAAGTGAAATTTTTAAAATGCGAGATCTTAATTAAGATATCATATTTTCATTATAACAGCGACGAATAGGCTTCAATTCCATTATTAACCAATGAATCTTCTCGTTCACTTCCAGGATATTTCAAGGCCTCCCAGTAACGGATAGTTTTATTTATGCAGTGGATGATTGAAAGGTTTAATTTGAAAATAATTGATGTAGTGGAAACTTCCAAATAACTAAATTCCACAGGATTTAACATTTCTATATCATAAAATGATCATCGAAAGCGAAGATTATTTCTGTTTTTTAAATTCTCCTTCGAGTCATAGCTTTTCTTTAAATTTTGAGAAGGAAATTAACTGCAATGTGTTTTGCAAAGTGAAACAACATGAAATATCTGTTTAGACCAAAATGTGAATTCCACTTAAGGAATTCCATAGGTGAAGTAAATTTTAAATGCCAGTCGATTATTTTTGCAAGCGAAAACGTATCAATCACGTTCTGCGCATTTCATTTTCAATTGTTAAGTTACGCAAGCAAGTGCAGAAAAGAGACCAAAAAACACTGCTCATAAGCATATAAAATTCATTAGCTAAATAAGATAAAAGATGTTACGTCAGCCGACTTAACTAAACTAATCTACGGCATTCAAATTTTAAATAATCGTAACCCTAACCATCCCTAACGTATTCAACTATAACAGCCTGAAATGCTCCAATCCATTCATCCAACGTAATCTAAGTCATATCAATCCACTTAACCCAACGTGATCTATGCTAAATTGATCATTTATGGTTAGTTTGACAAATCCTAATGCAGCAGTTTTTTAGGAATGAGAAGAGCGAAGTGTAGCTGTGATGTGCAAACAATATACCGCTAAAACCAACCATCTCTGCACAATAGGAAGTGAGAGCGTGAATCGGTTGAAGATATATCTTAAGACAGGATTTTCTCTTCATGTTCCTCTTCCCATCATCTTCATATCTGTCCAAATGTTTATCTTTATAACAGCCATGCATATATTTATTTCAAAAGGAATTCGGGAGATATTCTTTTATGCTTTCGGATAAATGAATTGATACCATCGCCGATACCATTCATCACACGATATTGGAAGAAGGAATATTTGGAAGGAAGGAAATGGTTTAATGTGTCCGAAGAGAAGGAAGAAAAAATCTTGTTAATGCCATCTGCTAGAAATAAAGCATTCCGTTTCGTGAAACTTCGAATGAGCGGCAAAAAATAAAGTAAGTTGGTTTAGAATGCTGAAAAGTAAAGCATATTTTTTAAAGGCTTTGAAACAGTACGTTATCACTACGATTCGACAAAAAACAAAAATAGATTTAGATGTGACGTAGTAATATTTTCGTATGAAATAAAAACTTTGTCTCGCAATTTGCTGCTTGACATGAAAGAAAATTATTTGACTTTTGAGTTCGGAATCTCCACTTTAACTACTTCACTGCAGATTTCCTTTCCATGATACTCCTGTTGAATTATTTATTGCCTCAATGCAAAAACTATCATTTATATTGTAACGCAGTTATTGTGGATTATTTAAAGAAGAATTCTCGATGAATGCTCTTTCAAGATTCATCATCAAACATGTCTTTCTGAGGTACACTTTCACTTATTTGAAAAGCAAATATTCATCTAAATAACTGATAACGTTTTAATCAATACTACTAGCATGTAATGAATTAAATTTCAAAAACTGGTAAATATTTATGATAGAGTACATTTGAAATGATATTTGAAATTTGTGCTTGGAATGAAGAATTGAAATTGGACTTGCTAGAGAAACGTAGTTGACAGTACTTCAGTTGAAAAAATAGAAATGTATGGCGACGTAGCGAAATAAATGATTACTGATATTGCGATAGAAAAATGAAGAAAAAAGAATAGCTATGAGAAAGGATTTATGAAGGATTACGCAGTTAGAACAAGGCCTTACTTCGTTTAAAACCGGATGACATGGACTAGATTAATGGACCATCTGATAATGTTGACTTCGATGAAACTCATTTATTGAGCACTAACATAGGTACTATGTCGTTATGATTGAATGACAAGTATATACAATGAAACGTTTCATTAAACTCGTTAAATTGCATGATGTTGACAACCATCTTTGCCCATTTATTGCCGCCGGTTTAAAAAAAAGTCATATTGTACAGGGAAATGACAATAATGATGGGCTCATCATAAAGCATTATTTACTATGCCGTTAAAAATGCAATAATATTCTCCTCGAGATACGATTGCAAGGAAATTTGGAATCTCACATACAAAGATCAGAATGCAAAATTCGCATGACACATTGTCAGGAATGAATAACACAATTTAAATACATGAGAGAGAAAATAGGATGAGGAAGAGATAAATTCAATGATGACACCATTTTAAACTACCCCAAAATAGTTTGCTGAGATTAATTGTTCGCTTTGTTAGGCCAGAAATTCTAAAGAAAAATGCGAAAAAGTAGTCTTCTGAAAAATGAAACCCAAGAGATAACGTTTTCTAGTTTTCCCTTTCACCATTACCTGTCCTGTTTGATTTATGAAATACAACTTTGTCAGTTCAGATAGATTCTGTTTCACTGAAATCCTCTTTATCTTTTTTTATTTTCTCTAATATTTTATAATATCATGTTGAGTCAATGTTACAATTGATTCTAACAATTCATTTCAATCCTACGTTTTTAAATGCGATCAGAGGTATGCTTAACTAAAATTCATTTCTTAAACTATTGCTATTTTTTTAATGTTACATACAAGTATTGATAGTTGGTTATGTAGCAAGTATCATTATAGCACAAATATATCTTTGGAAAAGTAAATTAAATCTAAAAATACTATTATATATTGAATTTATCCTGTTTAAATTGCTAAATTGAAAAAATTGAGGTGTTTAATGGAGCAAATAAAGAGATTTCTATGAAATGAAATGAATAGAAAAAAACAAAGCTCATCCTATGATTAATTTTAAAATAAGATTTTGATATATTTCAAGTGGATATGACAATTTTCATCAGAACTTGTTTGATGGACTATCACGGAGACATATATTTCAGCTAATTACTCATCGAAAGTATCATTTATTTTTTATCTTTTGGATAATATAAGAATTTCAAAACAAAATTTCAGCACTAATTACAAATGCAGCACAAAAATAGGAAGATATTATTAGGGTGATCATTTTGCTTCCTGAATCACTTATCAAACGGTTGTTTTCTAATTTCAGACAATGTTAAGTTCAGCTTCAAGCGCATTCAACAAATTGGACGCAGACAATAATTACATGGAGCTTTATTTGAATAATAGCAAAAGATTGATGGTATGAATTCATTTATTTCAGTCATATGATTCAACCAAAAATTACATTATGGATCACAACTAAAAGTTTTAGGGCAGCAAAGAAAGTAATAGTAGTGCATCACCTCCAAGCTACGCTGTATTCGAAGATGAACATGGTAATCTGGTCAATCGAGTCCACAATGTAAGTTTCGGGAGGTGAATAATTCCTTATAATTATAGCTGTTTGATTTTAGGAAAAGTTTTAAATTGATTCCATATTCTTTCAACAAAATCCTTTCTGGACACCTAGTCAGCATGAGGATATCAAGAATTAGGTAATTTTCGCAGTATTGTAATAAATTTCTAAAAGAAAACTAGGATATTTATCAGTTTTAAGCCAATAAAGATTAGTGATGTAAATCATGGATGAGTAGATTAGGTAAACTAAAAACAATGATTTGATAGATTGATAACTTATTTCAAATGGCCCATTTGCTTCTAATATGTATTTGTTAGGCGCTGTATTCAAATGGTTGAACAATATTTCTTGAAGGAAAGCGAATTTTTTTCAGGTGATTTGGCCAGCACGTCCGCATAGGGGACGCTATTCACTTAAGGAATATAATGAGCAAAAACAGCGTCTGAGAAAGCATGTCGAGCAACGGCAACTAAATAAGAAGTACAACCTCAACTTTGCTCTTTGTAATGCTTTTTGTAGTATCTGAGATGAAACATACTTTAATGGTAGGTAATATGATTACATCGAAAGATGCTTATCTCGAAACAAAACGAGATGTTTTTTATCGTTGCCGGGTGATTGTCATAGATTTGAAAGTACCAAATTGATCACTTCGATCCGTATCATTGTTTTAGATGTAAGAAACGCGCCAAACAATCAGAAAGACAGCCTGATGTGTCATATGCCCATGCGTCAGAGCAAACAAACGACAGCAACAATATTTATATCGGTGTTCAATCGGCAACCAGCTTGCGCTCCATCTTGCAGCCAACAGAATTTCGACTCTTTTATATTCGGCCGGAATCAATGAATACATTCGATCAGGTAAATGATAGCAGATAGCTTTCACTATTCTGTTTAAAAATGAAACATTTATTGTTCTCAAAGATGGTAGAAAAAATTACCCTTCAAAAAAAATTAAGTGAAATATGAACATACTTTTAAAGATTTAAATTAAATTTACGGGTTATATCAGTCGTGTATAAAATTTGTAATTAAATGACAAAACCTACCATTCGTTCTCAATAACCGAATTAAAATTCATTCTTTTAGATGCCAGTCAAAATGCCATTGATGTTAGCGTATATGAGTTCATCTGGAAAAATGTACCATTTCAGTTTTAAAAGACATGAGTACACTTCTGGGATATTTTGGCAATTGGATTTGAGTGGTATTCAGGGTCCTAAGCAACCAATGTATCTTTTTTTTCTTCGATCTCAATGTTTAACTTCTTAATTTTATTTTATCTGCTTAATGCTCAGTGAGATTTTCATTTTTACTGTTCTAAGGTAAAATTTTCCGCTATCTTGCTGCAGTGGAAGTCGCGGCTTATTGATGCTTTCTCATATGCTTCAAAGCAGAAATTGTTGAATTGCAGGTTTCGTTCGATTTCAGCACTGATACAACATTATAAATCGTTTATTATTGACCGTGGCGATGGCAAATCGGAAATATTTCCAGTGGATTAATAATAATGGTTTTTAAAAAACCATTTTTTATCTATGCTTCTAATACATGCATGTTATTTAGATTCTTAAAATACATTCAACATTTATCAATATTAGATTCTTAAAATACATTCATTTCTGAACATTAAATAGCTGAAAAGAATATTCTGATTGCGAACAATGCAAAAATATTCCTTTTAGGAAAAATTCTGGACTCTTCTATTGTGTTAAATATGTTTGAGATAAGATATGCAACAATAAGGAGATAAGAGAACAATTAATACATTATAAAGTTGTAATAAGCTGTATGTAAATAATTTTGTCGTAAAAATTATTACAACTTCCATGTCGTACTCTTTTTAATGATTCCAATGCCGTATGCATCCCTTGATTAGTAAAGCTAACGAAATTTTCACTGTAATTATCATGAATTTCATCTGGAATGCTTTGTGTTATTTGGGAGTTCACCGGCCAATGTGTCAAGTTTAATTGAACAGATGAAATTTTTCTGCTGCTTCGCTATGTTAAAATTTACAATGAAATGAGAAATTTATGTGAATTCGCGACGAAATATATTGAAAAAATATAAATTTTGTTGAGTGAAAATATTTTTTTAGGAAAAAAATTTTCAAAAATTAAAATTCCGGAATTATCCAATATACGCCTCGGAATAAGAAGTGATTAATATAATTAATGTATTAATTCATAGTATGTCTATTTCAATCATATCATTACACTTCAAAGTTTTCACCATTTCTTAATATGTATCATTATGTTCGAGATCGAGTAGTTGATGAATCACCCAATGCAACGGTTTCTGTGATAGGTTTTGGATCAACCGGATGAATTGGCTGTCCATTAGCATCCTTGAATTGACACAGAATACGCTTCACACCATCGGGCTTATACATTTCCAATATTTCCCGCGGTTGCATATTGCAAACTTCCTACAAATTAGAGAATAAATTCAATAATGACTATGAAAACGATCTCTTAAAAGCCATTGAAATGATACCTGGGATAAAAATATCAGCTAAGCGTGAATTATAGCGGAAGTGCGTGAAATGCAGATTGATGCGTAAGGTCACGTTTGTATTGTTTTCGAATTTTTTTTTAAATTTGATATAATTATTTAATAAATAGATAAACTACAAATAGGAAAGAAAGTGTTACTTCATTCACTCGAATATGATAGAATGAAATGAAATGTAAATCGTCTTTTGGCACATTTTTCCATTTGAATGTTATTTTAATACTCTGAAATTATCGTAAGTTAATTTGAAAAATTATAAAGCAGCGGAAATTTTCATATAAAGTTATTCCTTTATAAAATATTATATATGAATATAAGTTTGCAATCAGTGATAGCTTAATATCACATTCCTCTCAAACAAACCTTTTTCTCGTTTGGAGTAATAATTCCATGAGCTGGCCTGATAGTAAACATTTTGTTTGCCGTACATTTTACCTGTGTTTAATTCAAATTTTCACTAAACAATAATAAAGCTCTTCCCTCTTCCTTATTTCTTTCTTAATATTCAATGCAAAATTAGTTTCTAATCCATTACCATCACAATTTAACAGTAAATTAAATCGATTGTAAACTATACGTATATCATACGGTGTAATATAATCAATTTCGGTATTTTCATATTTTTACATATATAATATAAAATAATATAAAGATTTAAACATGTATAATATTTAAAAATATAAAGGTATAAATATATATAATATGAAGGTTTAAATATATATATATATATATACTACCAAGTTTCAACAAAAATTCATTTAATTTAATTAGGTAAAAAGAAGTGCTAGATAGATAATGTATGAATAGTTTAGAAAATAAAATAAGCACTGAAAAAATAAATATTTGATAAAAATAAATTTATTAGAAAATAATTTAGGCTTGATTATATCTCCAGATGGGTACAAGCAAAATCTACGGAAAGAAAGACCTTAAATGCTTGCATTAGTGGTGTGTCATTTTGAAGTATGACATTTACCGTTATTGGTTTAACACCAATATCTTCACCCCTGCAATTTCTTCCATTTTTCTCCATTTATTTATTTGATTAAGGAAATTCAACTGTCACTAAAGAAATTATTCATTAAGGAATTCAATTTCTGATTCTATTATACTATTATACGCTTAATTCTTTATATTATGTTTAATTCTATTATACGTTTAATAATTCTGTTCATAGAAGTAAATTATGATACTTTTTGATATCAATTTGCACCAAAAATTTACGGAAACAAAATTTCATATATATTTCTGGTTGATTCTAACGATTACGGTACTTTTCAAGAGAGGTTTTTTTTGCATCTGTTATAATTATTGCTAATTTATCGTTTCAAAAACTATTCAGAAAAGCTATCGAAGAATATTTGAAAATTCGATCATCTCTGAATAATTTCATTTAACCATCTTTTATATACTATATAATAAAATAAAAATATTCTTATCATTTATAATTGTTGGTTAAACTTCGCGCACATAAAAATAATTCTTGTTGCGGGGATTATAGTCATTTTGAATTCATTTTCATCTGGTGTATGATCGATCGCTCTGACAGTACCACTTTGCAACATTGATGATGTAGCCGAAACTGTACTTGTTTCCATTTTTTTGATCTGACAAAAAATTTTTCTTCATAAGCGATTTTCAAAACTTCTGCGATAAAAAAGTTGCATTTCTTGACATCTAGATGATAAATCCTAGAGGGAAATAGTGTAATTAATTATCTTTTTGTTGAAAAAATTAATTAACGATTTAACTGATAATTTCAGAGAATGAAATTAAAGTAAAAAAAAAATGTGAAAATTTTGAAACTATTCAAAAATTTAATTGAGAATTTTTATTAATAATTTTGATTTGTTTGTTTATCGGATCTTTTAAGCTTATTTAGTTCATTTTTGATAGAATTAAAATTTAATTGCGGTTTTCTATTAAAATGCAAAAGTTTAAATGTTACTTTCCAATCTACTCAGAATGTCAAGATTATTAAATAAAAATCCTCAATTAAATTTTAGTTTATCAAAATTAGTTTAAATTAATCTATCAAAAATTCACGACCTGTTTTATCTCGCATTTCTTATTTGTTTCTCACAATGCTTACTTCTGTTTTTTTTAGCCCAATCTCAATTTTTCACACAAGCAGCCCAGTAATTAATTAAAATTAATTAACCTTAATTCTTCACTTTAAATTTCTTTCAATATAGGCTGATGAAATGAAAAACTACCACTCTATGTAAAGAAATAACTATCAAATAGCTATAAACATACATTCATTTACTTTAATAGCTAACAAAACATTTAAATGTTTGTCGATATTTTATTATAATATTGAAATAATTGTGTGATTAAAGATGTCAATCATTATCAGTACAATCACGATGTATTCTTTGCGTGAAATCTTACGTGAGATCGTTCGTTCGTGAGGTGAAAAAAGATTCCGTTTAATTAAGTGATCATTAATAAGTAATCTTTTTCAACGGAATACTGTTTTTTTTTACATCTTCCGATCAGTATTCTCATTTTTGACAATACAAGAAAGACAAGAACTAGTGATCACTAATATTCCAAAGAGTTTGAAAATGTTATATAAACAACAGGCTAACATAAATATTCATTGCTGGTCAGTCAAGTTGTTATTTAAGCTTTTGTCCATTAATTTTATATAAACTAATCCATCATTTTTATTTGACCAAAGTTTCTCGTACGATAGAATTAGGAATAAAGTCCAGTATCATAAATGAAATCAACCAATGGATATTAATAAATATATCACGGATATGATAGTCAGAATTTTTGGAGTGAATTTCCGAAAATTCACTTTTTTATAATACATAAAACATTAATGAAGAGTGGCCAGCATCTTGTCCAAGAGAAACATCAACAGAGAGTGACCAGCACCTTGTCCAGTTCCATAGAGTTAGCAAAGAAGGAATTCCATAATGCACTTACCCATTTTTCTAAAATTGTTTAATAAATTAGGAATTCCTCATATAACGATTATTAAGAATGATTATTAAATAAATCTCTTTCCTTCTTTTTTAAAATATCAAATTTTGTTATCACAAGCGATTTCAACTTTTTCGTCCCCTAAACTTCTTGGCTCTTTTTCCATTTTTCTTGCAAATATCAATTAGAAGGAATACCAATTAAATTTTTGCCCCCATTAAAATATTTTTGTCTCCTAATTTTGATACTTGAAAAACCATTTATTGCCATTCTCGGCAATTCCTAAAGTAATGAAGCATTGAGGTAAGCTAAAAAGCAAATTGAAGTTATGACTGAATTATATGAATGTCTTAAAATTATCTCTTAAGTATTGCACTGATTATCAGGAAAATTTAACTCCTTAATTTTTCATTTAGGCTGAAAAAAGGAAATGATTTTAATAATAATAGTTTCTCTCTAGCTATTTATTCCCGTCAAGATTCTTGAGCTGACTGATGCTGATTAAGTAAAAACCTCACCCATGCTCTGTAAGGAGCCACATGACATACGTGAGGCCTCCCGAAAGTTCACACTTCAATACAACCATTTCAGCCACAGAAAAATTCAAAATTCGGCAATTGCCAATACCCTATCAAATCCCGGAACTAATTGAAATTAACGAATCTTCATTTAAGTAAGTAAACGAATTCCCTCAGTGCCATCATCATGAAATCGGTTAGCAATAAAGTTCAAAAAATCCTGTTATGCAAATACAGTACTTTTATACTATGTATTCACTGCAGAATCTCTAAAACAAATAATTTACTCAAACGCTTAGTGGGAAAAAGTTTGAGTACCAATATGAAAATTTTATACATCACATGAACCATAAAAGAGATACCAGTAAACAGTAATCACAATACTATGCATTCACTGAAGGCCTCTAGAAGAAATAAATTGCTCTAAACATCTGATGGATAAAAATTTTGATTGGTTCTGTTAATGAAATTCTCAGCACTAAAATTTTCAAATATAAACGAAGCAAAAAAAGAAAGTGAAAAAGTAAAAATGTAAAATATAGAAAACCTGAACATCCTGAGATGACGTTATTGACCAATTATATTCAGTACCATTGAATTTTTTATTCCTCAAGTTGTGTGTTCTTCACAAGCAAATCACACCTTTTTTTTAAAATATTATTGCAAAACAAAATCAGCAATGAGAGGTATATGATCGGACGGAGTCGTTGAATTAGGCCACGGTCCTAAAGTTCCAGCTAACTGTTCCATACTTGGCAAACTGAGACGTCGAATCAGTCGAATTTCTTTTTCAGACACACTTATTGCTGAACCCGAATTCTGGAACAGTGATTGTTGAAAAGAACAAATTCAAGGATAACTGGCCAATCCAAACTTAAATAGCAGTTGCTATTTAAGTCTTCACCACAAAGTAGGGCCAACTAATTCCATATCCAAAAACTCAATCAAAAAGAAAAACGATTATGTTTTTGTGCATTTCGACATAATATGAATAATTGGTTGCAATGCATAAATGCAAATAAAAGTAGGGCAAGTATAAGATACCGTGCTATCTCTGTGCATGAGAAGGACATAAAAATTTTATGTTAAAATTGCAAAGAAATCTAAATAGCCCCATTTGTCTAAGAGTAAAAATTCTAATATTTCAAGTGAAAATGACCTTAATTCCTTTTGATTTGACAGAATAAAATATAAAATCTGGATTAACAGCCTCAACACTATGATATGTCGAAATCACTGGCTGAAAAAGATTTACATAACAAATTTTTACAAAATTCATTAGACTGATTTCTCAAAAACCAATATTGCAAAAGCTTAATAATTTTAGATAATTTAAGAATGTTTCTTGGTAAGTTTATGGCTAAAAAAATCATTCCGCACAGCCATATAAATACTGAATCGAAGCAGATAAAAATTATTGAAATAACAAAGCCAGTAGAAATCCAATTATAAATTCTACTTACAAAAACAACAAAATTATAAAAACTGTGCTTACTCCATTCTTAGCATTTATATGATAAACACTGTTGAAACAAAGCGGATGACTCCAACAATTTACCGAAGGTAGTAACATTGTACGATCTGAAAATGCCATTGATTGTCATATACAAAAATTTTCAAACGACAGATCCTAATTCTCCAAAGTCTTCAAAATCTCCAACAAGATCGAGTTTTTCAAGATTTTCACTAATGACAAAAAAGTGCCTCATTTGGAAAATTTTGAAATACAATATTTTATAATGATCTGATCGTACAATTTCTGTACTGAAATTACTGCTTAACAAAGAAAAGTGTCTAGATATTGCTAGTTTGCTTTGTCTGTTTACGAAGCTTCTATATCCGAGTCATGCAAACATTAATGTTTTTGGAATTTTGAAGGATATAAAAAGATCGAATCTACCATATTTCATGCTTGCACTTTTATGGCAAATTCACAATAACTTCAAGACAAAATTACATTTCATAACTTGACATTACGCACCAGTACCCAAGTATATATTACCATTCTTCCAATTAGGAACACTCTCCTAGTTTTTGAAGAATATAGACGTCAAGAAATACACATTTAGACTTACTTTTCAGATATTTGAATCGACAATTCCGACCAATCCCTATATCTTCAGGTAATAGATTAACTGAAACAAACGGTCCACCAGCATTACCTTGACCCGAAATATTACCTCGTTGAAGGTTAGTAAAACAAATCTCACCACTCATGATAAAATTATACAGTGGACTATGCGGTTGAATATTAAAATCACCGCATAGAACGTATGGACATTCTTGGCCAGATTCCGGACCACATTCCTGTAAAGATTTTCTTGACTTGAATAACTCCTGATCCAATTCTCATGACTATTAATGGCCAATATTAAAAAATGAAACTGATTTCCAATAAGGTCCTGATTATTGCCCAATATTTCTGGACACCCTCTACGAAAAATAATTCCTCAAAACTTTTATAAGTATTAAAACAATGAATTCTAACTTTTCTATCGTTAAGTAATTTAGCTAATCTAAACAAGAATTCTTTCAGTGGTAACTACCTCTTTCTGATGCGAAAACATCTAATGCTCTGCAGCATAGATCAGTCCGTTAAAATGTGAAATTAATTTACTGGCATTTTAAACAAAATTATTTTTCATGAATTCTAAGCAAATTTCTTGGATCTACTATCTTTCATACTTCACTTTCTTTCAAAAATAACAAAAAC
This sequence comes from Cercopithifilaria johnstoni, assembly GCA_916381525.1. Classification (NCBI taxonomy): domain Eukaryota; kingdom Metazoa; phylum Nematoda; class Chromadorea; order Rhabditida; family Onchocercidae; genus Cercopithifilaria; species Cercopithifilaria johnstoni. The sequence goes on along the minus strand of CAKAEH010001969.1, from coordinate 30,106 downwards.
GTCGTGTTATCGGAGAGATAAAAAACCTTACCTTGTCAATGTTTGCAAGTAAAACAGCAAGTTGCGCAAGTTTGACATCACCACGTCGTTTATTAAATAATAAATGTGTATTCGCAATGCAAAATTCCCGTCCATTTCGCATATCTTTCAAACGAACCAGCTGACCTAAAATGGAAGCAAAATACAGAAGATACCTTCGACATTTCTGAGTAACTTCATGTAGCACTAATCCATCTTGACTCCAATAAAATCTGCAAAGTTCATCAAAAAATGCAAAACTCACCGACATTATCCCTGTCCAATACTGAATCATCATTCACGTAATACTCAATATATTGATAATGAAGCAGTTGAAAATGAGATTTGTAAAATATCGCACAGCCATCTATCAAGCTATGCGTTCGCTTCTTATATTTACCAAGGAAACCAGCTAAAGCAACAACATATATGAGTAATCTTGGGCTTTTATAATCCGAGAAAAAAAGCAAAAAAATATAATGATGAAGTAGCAAACGACACAAATATAAACAAAACAATTTTTTTACTGGTCAGATCAAGCTGTCTAATGCAAAGCGACTGCATACTGCTTACCTGAGATCCAAATCAATTTCCATAGGAACTTCGAAAATAACATCAGAACGATAAAAATAACCTGGGACAGTGCACAACACTAACTACATCACAAGGTAAAACTACATAAAAACAATCTAATTACCGTCAACTATTTCTGAAAACTTGTATATCAACATTAAAATGCATAAAACATAATACATTCACCTTTGACTGAATAGGCTTTACGTTCACATAAAAGGCTTACCGGCTTCGAAGTATGGTCTAAAAAAATGATCGTAATGATCGCACTGCACTTCCTGAAGACAAAAAATATCAGCGTTAATCATTGGGAATTCACTTGCCAATAACCTCCACCGGTATTCCCAAGTTAATTCGTAAGCATGTCCGGGTTTTCTAAAAAATATGTTAGTGTCATTTAATGAAAAGCGTACCGCCCCAAGCAACTGTCATTAACCTAACAGCAGCTTCGATAATATACGAAAGGAAAATATAATCTATATTTATAAAAGATGAATATGCAACAATTTTCGCTTACGTAAGATGTATGTATAGTTCAGGAGTTTTATAGGCAGTTTGTTGACAAAGAACATTGTAGCTACATATCCTTAATGGGTTCCCACTGATCAGTCCACTCTAAAATTACAAATTATAAAAAAGAAAATTGGTCAAAATTTTAAATAACATCGGGCAGTACGACTGAAATAAATGTAATATTCTTCACCAGATGGAAATATATTCTTATATACAAAAATCGATAAATTTTGATCATTATCTGGAATCAGGATTGCGCAAGCATTCAGAAAACTAACCTGTACAATATCCCATCTTCTCAACCATTTTTTACACATTAATAAAGTGCCTTGAGTTAGTAAATCCACAAATTCTGGCATACCTGTAACATAATAAAAAAGAGTATCATTTATGCACATTTTGAGGGAATTCGATTTAGATTTCTTTAAATATTAAAGAAAAAATATATGCCTTTTGAGAATATTTAGACAGACTATAATGTGTGCCATAGGTTAATCCAGAAATTTTTCCTGTTCACATAAAGATGAATAAGCATACAATAAGCATACTAAGCAAAGATATTTTTTTAGACTTCGTTTCACCCATCTCTTTGGAAGCAAAAGAACATCTCGAACAAAAGAATAACGACAAACTCCAGAAAAAAGAAAAAAGGAAACGCCGATTAACTTAAAATCTGCGGTATCAGAATTCTAACAGTGCTTTCACACCAAATAAACCCCGTATGGAACTTAAAAATTAGGGAGGAAAAATCCTGTGAGGTTTAAAGTATCCCTTCCCAGTTGCTTTGTATGAATCTCTACAAACAAACTGTGTAGTTATAGATGACAGCATTATTTTAATAGCAAGTAAACCAGCCCACACACCCAAGATCAAAGATTATTAATTAATGATCATCTAATTACTTCAAACAACAAAAAGTGCAACCAATTAAGATTCCTGTGAGACAGTTGAAAATGTGCAGTGAAAAAAGTAGAAAAATAATACAACCGGCAAACATCAGAAAATAAAAATATACGTGTTAAAGAGCAAATTTTATTTTAAAAAACCTACAGAGGAAAGATCTCAAAAGCAAAAGATAAGCTTTTTCCATAAAACTCTCCTAAAGAACGACTGATCAGTATGATGGTTCCATAAAACTCTCCTATAGAACGACTGATCAATGATGAAAAAAGAAAATCAGATAATGATAGGAGAATCCAATGTCCAAAATTATCGAAAATTCAAGCAGTTCGAAACTTCTCACTAACTAAAACAAAGCCCTAGCATCAAGATAGCAGAATTACGGATATGGAGGAGTAGGTATTTGTGTCAAAAATTTATGCATGTTAGAAAGATATCACTGCATGTTGATGGGGAAAAACTTAGCTAATGTTAACCTAATTAGTGCAAAATGTTTAAGCGCGGTAAACGGCAATCGTAACGCGCGGTAATCGTAACGGTCCGCATCATCAAGCGTTAAGTAATCAAAAATAGACATGGCTTTTCTGTCATGATCTAATTATAAAAAGGCTATCTAGCAATTGCGGCGCATAGTTAAGATTCAAGTGAAAAAACGGACAACATTTTCGTTTGAATTTCATACAGAATGAATGATCAGTACGATGAAAAGAAAACCAGATAATAATAGGAGAATTCACTGCCCCAAGTGAACACAACTCAAGCAGTTCAAAACTTCTCACTAACAAAAACAAACCAGTTGAAGAATAGTGAAAGCTAGTTTTTCACAGATTTTTTGGCACTTTCATTCTTTCAATTCCATTTTAAATTTTCGTTTGAACTTCATACAGATAGAGTAATCAGTATGATGGGAAAAAAAAACCAGATAATAATAGAAGAATCCAGTGTCCAGAATCTAGAGAATCCAGTTGAAGATCGAAAATTCAAACGGTTCGAAACTTCTCACTAACAAAAACAAACCTCTAGCATCTAAGGATGAAACTGAAGACAGCGGATTGTGCACCGAAGAGAAATTTCGGAGATCTGTGGAATGAAAAGGGGACTGTTTAGTCCGGTGAATACCGCAAATCGCAGAAATCCTTCTCTAAAATAGAATTAAACAACAGTATAAAAGTAAAATTTCTGAAATGAAAATTGAAGCTAGTCATGTTAAGAATTGATCAACAGATTTGAGTGACAAAACCTCATCGTTTGAGGTACCGCCATTCATGCCGATATAGTGCAAATTTCAAGGCTTTTTCGTAAAAGAAGTAATCACTTTAGAAGTAAGAATTTAAAAATTTGTAACACATAAAGTATGCAAAACTAAGATTTTACAGTAAATTTACAGTAAACACTTTACAGTAATTACAGTAAATTGGAAATTATATAATAGTAAATTGGGAATTATATCAGAAACTATTAGTTATATCAAAACAAACAAAATTCAAAAGCATTAAACAGAATCTTGAAGATATTTATTGCCTTTGAAATACTTGAAGAAACAATGATAATTCACATGTTTTATTTAAAAAAAAAACACAATTGTTGTGCCAGAGTTATATGTTAAAAAGAAATTTAATTACTTCACTCTGCACTTCCTTCATTGCCTTCTGTAGCGGCCTAGTGGAAGAAGGCCCTGCTTCACCGACTATTTCCAAATCCTGCAAAAAGCATACTGACCAGATTGAATGATGGAAGTCTTTTGCTAGTGATTTACAAACTCGGATATCTTATCATTAACACTTCTTAAACATTCCGGTGTATGTTTCATAAATAGAATTGTGCATTCTCTTTTCAACTTTTTTTACTCTAAATAAAGATTTGTCTTTTCCTTTTCAGATCAAGAATACGAACTAATTCAAGGCTCCTCCAAAATTATTTGCAAAAAGATATATGAATGCTACCTGTCCTGTGGTCTTTATAAACTAATTACAGGAATAAGGATCACATTATAATATCTCCAACAAAATCCTTCCTTAGATGTCAACATTTATTTTCAAAAGATAACAAGGTCTATCAATGGAACTTAGCATTTATCAAGTGTCAATGAACAAAAATTGACATCAAAATTTACTTGCAGACAGATGACTTCGTCCGAATTATTTAATTCACTTGGCGGGCTCTCATCAAGTAACATCATCTGTAAAAAGAACAAAAATATTTCTATATTTCTATATAACAATAAGAAAACTTCGAACATTCTTGTCGAATAATGATTGTAATAGTTTTAACATTGGTCTACTGACAAAGAAGTGGTAATTTTTCGCAAGTTCTAGAAAATAAACTTGAAGTATTAAAAATAAACCACGGGTTCATTTTTGCTTGAATTCTCTTGTCTGCTAGGCGAAATTTCTTCATCTGTTAATAAAATAACATCTAAACCTGTAGTGTCTCTGAAAAGTAATGCAATCCTTATTTTGCTGATTTTCTACTCAACAATAAGACGAATAAACAAAGAAGGAAAAACAAAGTTTAAATTCTATTGAGCTTAGAGACATTAGATGAATGAAAGAAACGAACCTCTCTTTGTCTCTTTTATTTCCATCATTTAATTTTTGAACATCTAACAATTGCTGGTTTGCTCCACTGTTCATCTGAAATTATTGTGGCATAAATTATTTCGCCTCTACTATTCGATATTAATAATTTAATGTTTTAGAAATGGAAATGACCAGACAATGTTAAACGAGCCTGAGACGCTGCACAGCACTGGCTAAGAATCCAGCGAAATGATGCATCTAGAATAGAACTAAAATCACAAAAATGTGGAGATAATTCAAAGCACAACCATATCAATTAATCAACAGTGTGAAGATGGGATGTTCACTGGGTGCTAATGGAATGTCGAACATTTTTTGTATAAAAATTTTGAAATATAACAGTAATTAACAACATATATCATTCCTATGTTTGCTAGGCAAACATAAATTAAACAACTCAAAAAAAGTAACAATGCCTCACTTCTATTGATGTATCATCCACTACAATTTCTATCTTCTCCTTCGGCACTGAAAAATATTGATTAACTCCTTCATAAATCTTTAATCGATTATCAAGAATTAAATACATCATACAGATTATAAGTGCATATCTTTCAAGGATTATTACGCATAGTAGAACCAGTTAGTTCATTTTGTAACATACCCAGCAATTGAAAGACATTGAAAGAAGTAGGTTTCTGATTTTGAAATGGTCGAATTGCAGATTTTCGTGATCTGATAATACTGAAATATCTTTCAAGGATTAAGCTTTTTAATTGTGTTTCAGGACTCTATATTAAATTTTTTATCAATAAAAACTCTCTTGAAATGGTTCACGACTAGCTTACATTTCCCATAAAAATGATAGAAAATGAATTTAGTAATTGTGGTAAGATCAGAACACAAAATCATTGACTGCGTTCATAAGAATATACTGGAAAATGATATTATATGTTATCTGAAATACTCTCGTATGCCCTAATATTAATCTCTAGAGCATTATAGTCAAAAGTTATGCAAATTTATAGAAAAGCTCACACTCTAGATGTTTTACAACTATAATTAAAAAATATTTAATAAAGAAAAAAGACGAACAGAGCTTTTGTGCAATTCAAAAAAAGAAGGATTTCATCATTTTATCTCTTTCTCTCTCTACGAATAAGTTAATCAAAGAAACGGATTTGTAAGAGAAAGAATTAACTGTTAACAGCAATTCAATATAATATCTATTTAATTACCTCCACCTTTTGTTGATTCTTCCAGATGATATTTTCAACTTTTTAAAATGGTTCATCTTTTCCTTTCTTAAACATTCGACTGGTCTGAAACTTGTTTTAAATAATATGAATTGAATGAAAATCAAAGAAAGTTAACAAATGGAATGAAAACGAATTGATATTCAAAACATTTGCATAATTTACTACTCAGTTATAATATCAAAGAGATTGATTAATCTTGTAGATTAGTGCATTTTATATGTAATTAAAGTACATATTAGTGGAAATATGCAAAGTGTAGAGAATTTTCAATAATTTGTGATCTTTTTTCTAAGCAGTATTTTGTAAATGTGCAAATTTAATTTGTATTTGTTGGTTTTCTTTTTGGATAGTTTAGACATATCAAATTTAGGCATATAAGACATATAAGCCACCTTAAACAACACTTCAAGACAATTAAGAGTACCTGAATAAGAATTCTTTGAAGAGTCATAAAGGGGATAATCAGCACTCACTAAATCGATTCATATGACATACCCATCGCATACCCATCTACAGCTATTAATCAATAAACACTTACAATATTCGATATAGGCAATTCACTTCTCTTCTCCTTCCTCAACAACAATTAAAAATTAATCAGAATAAAAGTCATCAACAACCGACTAAAGTTTTGAGACCACATTTTTTAAATTGTAGCACTGATGGATTGAAATGAAATATTTTATGAGATTGGATTCTTGATGATAAATAATTACTACGGGTCTATCCTATAATCTCATTCCCGTGTATGACATAGTCTAATCCTATCAGTTCATTCCTGTGACCAAACGATATGAAACAAAGAGATAAGATAAGAGAGGACTGAATTCTCCTCTGTTGCGAAATGCACTTACGTACTGCATGCAAGCTAGTTAACACGCTATACATATATACGATACATGACTGTTTTCCTCTTTTTCCACTTATCTCCTTCACCACTAAATGTTTGATAATATTCCGAATTTTTTACACGCGGATCTTATGTGCACTAAATACTTAAAGGTGCTTTTGCACCGTAATTGGAATTTATTAAACTAATTGGACTTCTTTATTACTTAGTTAATGATATGGTTGAAATTAATGATATACTCCTTTTTTTGCTAGAAACTACAGGGTATTTCTCAAATTCTCTTTAATTCATCAAATTGTACCAAACTACAGGTATTTCTCAATTTCTCTTTTATTCATAAAGTAATTATACTGATATTCGGCATTCGACATATAACTGTTATAATAATGAGGCTCATAATCAGGTGTAATAAAATCAGGCGTAATCATAATCAGGTGCGGCAAACAATGCCGCCATTCTTTACCTGATATTTTGTTTTTTTACGTTAAATGCTTATTCCATCATATTACATTCGTTATTCGAATAAATTAATTATTGCAAAGAGTAATGTGTAATTGCTCTGAGATATGAGTTTAGAATGTGAGATGCAAAAAGAAAAAACTTTTTTTTCAATATTACTTCACAGATATTAGAAATCTTATCATTTATCATTTTATCACTCTATCATTTATCGTTGTTTTCTAATCCTTTCCGAATTTATTTATTCTATTACATATCTCAACCTGTAATGAATATTTTCTTAGATTGATTTTTCAATCTTCTGCTAAAAATCTTATTTATTTGTTGTGCAATTAAGTTTTAACATCTAATTAATATTTAATTACAAAAAACTTTGCAGAAGACGATGACTGTTTTTTGCATTCACCTTATGATATATTAACTAAATAAATTAGCTTCTTGACAAACTTTCTTATTGTCAAGATGACCTTTATCTTTGTATAATAATTTGTAAATGTGTTTAATAAGGTAAGCTAGTAGCCAAGAATAGTATCGTTGATAAGATTATTGAATTCCACATTTAAAATTGCCTAAATCAATTAGCTAAATGGACTGAACTGGAATCAGAATTGGATATTTCATAACATTAATAATCAACAAACAGCACTTCTTCAATTCCTTTTTTTTAGTTTGAATTGTTTGTGAGAATTGAAATCAAATTTAAAAGATTAAAAAAATTAATATGAAATGGAAATTTTGAAAAATTAATGATTGAAAGAAATCCATCGTTAACTATATTGTGTACTGAGAAATTTATCAGTGTCAAATTGGAAATTTATCACTATCAGAAATTTATCAGTATCAAATTGGAAATTTATCAGAGATTTATCAGTATCAATGTGGAAGTATCAAAATTTTAAAATAAAGCAAATAAAAAAAATATACCTAAATTGGTAAACAAGATGAATTAGTGGGCTAGGATGAACATTTGCGCAGAAATGTTTTGTTAGCAATATTTGATGATCAAAAATACCACAGTTAGGATGTTATCATTCATTTGTGTGTCATTTGCGCAGATCAAACAAAAAATTTGCTAATCGTTGAAATTTCTTTTTCTAGGATAAATTCAAATTGATTTTACTCAAACTTACCTTTTCAAAATTTTCGTACCAATTTTTCATTTCACTCATAAACAAACAACAATCAGTTTAAATTCGTCCCAATGTTATTTATTCTTTTCATGCCTATTAATATTTTTCCAATACAAATAAATCGAATAGCAAGAAGAAGCAAATTTCAAATTTATATTTAAATCAATATGAAAAACATGAAATGAAATAGAAAAGTTTTACATCTAACACAATGAATTTCTATTTCGAAATTCATTACAATTTTTTGTCCTAATTATTTGTCCTATTCAAAGTTAATTTTAATTTTAATGTCATATCGAAGAATGGTTTGTTAGATAGGAAGAAAGAGAATTTAAGCAGATAAAAAACAAAGGATGAAATTTTCATGAGAAGTTAAAAAAGAAGAGTGAAATTTTCATCAGAAAATAAGTACTAGAGAAGTAAAGTTATTTATAAGACTTCCATAGGTTATTTATAAAGTTATTTATAAATCTCCCATAGGTTATTTATAAGACTTTCATAGATTATTTGCAAAGTTATTTATAAGACTTTCATAGATTATTTATAAAGCTATTTATAAGACTTCCATAGGTTATTTATAAAGTTATTTATAAGTCTTTCTTCCATATGTTATTTATAAGACTTCCATAGGTTATTTATAAAGTTATTTATAAGCCTTCCATAGGTTATTTATAAGATTTTCATAGGTTATTTATAAAGTTATTTATAATACTAAAGTTATTTATAATACTTTCACTATTTATAAAATTATTATTAAAACTTCCATTGGTTATTTATAAAGTTATTTATAAGACTTTCATAAGTTACTTATAAAGTTATTTATAAGACTTCCATAGGTACAGCTTCTTTTTATCCATTCTGAAAGCTCAAAAATTTAATAAAAATTTTATTGGCAAATTAAATTTTTACAAAATAAAAAGGTTAATGAGAAGCAGGTAAAAAAATGATTAAGATTTGTAAGCAAAGCAAATAATATTGTCTTTTTTATGTTGACAAAAATTTTCTGCATATGCCAAATGTGTTATTAAATCATTCGTCGCACAGAATACGTTAAATTCCGCTCCCAATTTAGAATCTGCTGCATTCTTGATAGCAAACGTCGATTCTATCGCATTCATTCTTATATTCTACAGAATTAAAATTAATAAAATCTATTAATAGAGTTTGCATTAAATAAAAACTAGTGAAGATGATGTAATAAATTTATAAATTTTCATATGCATATTTTACAACAGGTAATAATCGATTTCTGAAATTTGAATTTGTGCATACTTTTAAATGAAGCAAAATTGTTAATTAATTTCGCATACGTAAATAATAGAATTTATATTTCAAAGATGAAGAAATAGCGCATAAATTTTAAAGTATTGAAGGTAAAAGAAAACAAATGAAATATACACCTGTTTCATAATTATCATTAATTGATGATTGTTGCAGAGAGAATTCATTTTATGAATTTCAGTATTATTACTGCTTGAGGAATCTCGTTTACGCCGCTTAGAGCATATGCATGTTTTACAACAGCTAATAATCGGTCTCTGAAATTTGAATAGCATGAGAAATTAGAGACAGTTTTCCGAAAATATAACTTCAATTTCTTCATTGTTATTGAACCTTTTAAAAAATGAAATTGTAGAATATTCGCGATTACGAATTTCGCGATCGCAATTAGATCTTTTTATTCTTAGTATTAAGCCTTTTGGAAAATAGTGAAAGCTAAAATGTTTCTTGCGTTTGAATGGCAGTTAAATCAATTCACGATTAAAATAGCAAATTCTGTAAACAATCGTAAGCTATTTCTGGAAAAGGTATTTCAGTAATATCTGAACAATCTACCAGCTGTGGGAAATAGATTTGTTTCATTGAAATTTTCGAATAAGAAATTTTTTAGTATTGTATGAATGATATTATTGTGACTATAATTTTGCTTATTTAATAGTTTCTAACTTAGGCGCACCTTATCGCCACTTTTAATTAAAAATCTAATTAAATAAAAGTATTACTGTAAGATTTTGATAAAATATTTTGATATTAATTGCTTAGTGATGAAACATCAATAATTATAGAATTTCTCAAAATTTAAATAATTAATTTGTATGGAAAGAAAGCAAACAGTCTAATCAAAAAACTTTGAAAATTTCATAAAAGAATTAATTGCATACAGCTGCAATAGGTGGTAGACATGGTGGACAAATTCGAGGTGGACATATAACTGGCGGAGGACATATGACTGGCAGAGGATATACTGTTGGTGAACTGCAAGAACATCCGGAAAGCATTCCATGAGTTGTTGTTTGCTTGATCAAAACCAGGATTATTGTATAAAATGCAAATGGTACCATATTGCTATGAAATCTATAATTAAAATTTCATATTTATGATTAATGAAATTTTTGATCATAACATTCTGTTTACTTCAATTTTTATTTACTAACACTTTAAATTGAAAATCTTAAATTATTTTAACTATTCAAATCATTTCAAATTTTTGTAATATTAATATCATCTAATACCGCCGGAACAATCTTTCCCGAAAACATAATGCTTAATGTTAATGTCTAGCTATTACTTTCAATTCATCTACTCTTTAAATTATCAATAGTGACCCAGAATTAACTACAGTAAGCAAAGGTCAATGAATAATATATTTCTTTCTTAAGTTAATCAATGAATTATCAATAATATCAATGAGAATCAAAAAGTTATCAATGAATTATCAATAATATTGGTGAGAATCAAAAACTTATCAATGAATTATCAATAATATTGGTGAGAATCAAAAACTTATCAATGAATTATCAATAATATTGGTGAGAATCAAAAACTTATCAATGAATTATCAATAATATCAATGAGAACCAAAATTTCAAAACGTTAACACAATTTTACTGTATGCAATATTTATTTAACTAACAAATTTATTTTATTTTAACCAATTTTATTTCTTATAAAAATTTTCAACCAAAAAGAAATTTAATAATTATAAATAGAAAAAGTAATAAATTAAGAGATATGAAAATTTTAGCACATTCAATTATTTCCTAAAATTTGCATTGAATTGTTGGAAAAACGAAATCATTTCATATTCGTTAAATTCTACCTGTAAAAAGAAACTACCTGAGTTGCTTTCTTCAGTTAATGACAGCATGTCTCAAATGATTCAATTAAAGTATTCATTAAAAAAGAATGAATGATTCAGTTTCATATTTTAAGAATATCTCAATTAAAGTTATTTATTATAAAAAAAATGAATGATTCATCAGTTTTAATAATATTATAATTAGTATCAATAGGAATGCATGATTCTATTTATGAAATATATACCGGAATGTTTAAGAAAAATATTTCCAGTTTTAAATGTTAGTTTCTCAGTATTACCAATTTTAAATTTTAGTATGCAAAAATGAAAGTAATAAAATGTAATGAATAAAAATTTCATTAATCATATTGTAATAATATTATAATTAGTATTAAAGGAAATGCATAATTTGTTTATGAAAAATACACCGGAATGTTTAAGAAGTGTTAATGATAAGATATCCGAGTTATACGTTGTAAATCATTAGCAAAAGATTTCCATCATTTAATTGCACAGTATACTAATTTGCAGGATTTGGAAATAATCGGTGAAGCAGGGTCTTCTTCCATTAGGCCGCAACAGAAGACAATGAAGGAGGTGCAGAGTGAAGTAATTAATTTTTAACAATTTTTTTAACGTTGTTACTTTACAGTAATCCTACAGTTATCATTTTTACCTTGATTACTAAAAAATATATTTACGTGTATTAATTTGCTTAATTAGTAGCCTAATTTTTGAATGTACGTGTTACTGCATAAAAATATATGAAATAATAAAACTGGAATAATTAAATATTTTTTTTAAGTTAATCACTCGATAATTATTCTATAAATAATTGCTTCCTTAATTTTTAGTTAATATACGATAAAATCAACCATTTTAACTAAATCAAAAAACAAATTACACAAGATGAAAATGCTGGAAATATAAATAAAAATCAGAAATATTTTAATACATATTATTTTTCCCTGTTTTTTAATGATTATACTTAAATTCAATTACTGAATTATAGGTTCTATCGTAAGTATTTATTATCTGTCCATTATTTTGCATATGAAATATCACCAAAATATCTTCTCACATTCAAATTAATTTTCACTGAGTAGTTTCATTGTTTATTTCCATTGATGGATAGATCTAAATTATGATGTTCAAGAGAAGAATTGAGCAGAAGAAAGCAAAAATTAGCATATTGAAAGTTAAAATGAGGTGATTAAATAAATCGTTATCATTATAAGATACTCATTTTATCATGAATTACAACCATGAAGTTATTTGCCTTCTTTTACTTCTAGTTGTAATCATGTATTCCTAGTTGTAATCATCATATCATATATTGTTTTCCATTTTGTTGTTGATAATTGAGAAGATCAGTGTGATACTACTTATCATATAGTAATATGAAATAATGCTTTGGTAGTGTTAAATAATGTGCAATGAAAGAAATGTTTAAATTTTAACAATTATGCTGATAACTGATAATTTGCTGATTTTAAATCAAAAATTCTACATGTTATTGAAATGGAAATCAATTGTTTTATTGGTTACTTTAAGTAAAATTTAGACTTGCAATATTATTTTAAATTAAGCTCAAATTAAATTTCTATTAGAGATTTTTTTAAGATTAAAATAGCAAAAATAATTCTATTGGCCTTTTACGTTTATTTGTACGTGAATTACGTGGAAGGACGTTAAAAATTACAAAGAGTGTTAAAAGTAATTTAACACTTTAAACAATGAAATTGTATGTCATGACGTTTTTCAAGTTCAACCAAGTTATCTATCTGTAGCTCAAAATTTCAATTTTAATTTTCAAAAATTTTCATTTGATATGAATTGAAAAGTAGACTGTCATCATTTAAAATTTTTAACACCTCTTGAAATTAGCTATCCCAATGTTAAATACAAACAGGTTTTAATTTCTGTGCCATCGATTCAAAATTTCTTTTAAAGTGTTCTGCTTTAATAAAAGCGAAATTGATCTGTTAGATCATTTGACTTGCATTTACCTGATGATAACATGTACTCGTGCATATGTCAAATTATTTGTTCATTAATTGCAAGTGAAACTTAAGTATACGTTGCAGAAGTATTCATAATATAAGTGTACGGTAGTTTCGAAATTATCAAAATTACATGAAAAAGATTTCACACTAAGCTTGTGAAGTTTTAAGCATTTGAACAAGAGAGAAAATAGGCTGAAACATAGGAATATATCATTCCGCACAGGTAATTCCCATTATATGGGAAACCAATGCAGAACTGAAATTAGGTCCATGCTCGGAAAAACGGATACTATTGCTTCCAGCAGATGTCAGATGTCAGATTATGCACTTCTTATGTATGCAAATGCATCTCTCACGTTGATGTAACTTCAGTAAGTTTAACATTAAATATCTCAAAGATAAAAATTAAATTTACTAATGATCGAAATCTTTGTCGCTTTGCTTATTAGCCGACATTTTTTGCTATGCCTTAAGATCCCCAGTAAATTTTACTTTCCCCTTTTCTAGGATATATATTTTTCTTATAAATTATTTTTTTTACAAACTTTCTTTTTGTTTTGTAAATGCTAAAATATTTTATATAATAATAATATGGCATATAAGAAGGAATTATACATATTTGTCTTCATCAAATAGTAGAAATTTCAGCATTTACTGATAAAGAAGAATTGGTAGCAATGATAGATATATTCATTCGACAAAAAATTGCCTCTGATTATTTTGATAATGATCTACGACATTTGGGAGAAACAATCACGATTTCCCTACTTAGTGCATTTGACAAACATTGTGTTTGGAATCTTCAGAGGGGTCTCGATGAAATATTCAAAATTTCTATGATACACGTATATATTGTATTTATGCACGTATATGAAAAATAAGATTTCCATTTTTATTTCTGATACATATTTAAGTTAAATGAGTTTCTTCTAATTATTAACAATTCATATTTTCAAATTAATTTACCGTTTTGAAATTTTCTCAAAAATTATTCGCTTCCAGCGAATCATTACACTATCCCACCATTCTACTCATCCATAATCAGTTAACATTTTTTAAGATTCAATAATTTCATGTAATTAAATTAATTACGGTAAATTAATTTAAATTTTTAACATCAAAAAAATGCTACCATTAAGCATTATAATTTTGCTAAATGAACTAAAAATTAATATTATGAAAAAATATTTAAATAAAATTACATGACAAAATTTAAGCGATAAAAAAAGATAATTAAAATTTTGATTAAATTATTAAAAGTATAAACAAAAAAAAATTAAAGTTGAATGAATAATTTTATAGCAGTGATAAAAGATAAGCTGATAAAATAGATGATATATTAATTCTTTCAAATACAAACCAATATTTCATCCTTTTGCAATGCTTGATAATCCATTTTTGTATACTGTTTCCGGTTTATCGAATAATATTCGATCAATAATCTCTTTACCTTGCATAAAACAATGATCCTGATTTGCTACTTCATATTTCCAACCACCAAATCGTCCTCTCGAATATATTTCATGTTTTTCGAGAATTTGATGTGCACGTGTTAATTCTTTATCACGCTGAATTATTTCAAATTTTCTTAATATAAATTTTTAATAAATATTCAACGCAAAAAAAAAACAGTTGTTACACGTACGTCACATAAAAGTATTTTGGTAACAATGAAAAAAGGCATAAAAATAATTAGTTGTAACACGTACGTGTGCCATAAACGTATGTATTTACTGGTATCATAAAAATAAATAAGTATACATTACATTGATATCAAACATATGTAAAGTAATTATATGAATAATTAAATTAAAAATAGTAAATGATGAATTAACTAACATTAACAGTTGGTATTGGATAACCATATGATAATAATATTGAAAATACACTAACAATTTGTTCACGTAAAATAATTGTTTTTCGTATCAAACATTCAATTGTTTTTTCTTTTATTTCTTCCATAGTAATCTATAAAAATTTTCACTTATAATTAACATATTTTTTAAAACAATTACTTTAATATATACTTTAAAGAAATTAATTTAATTTTAAAGTATTAATTTTCAAAAAAAAAAAAATTCTAACAATACAAGTAATCAGTTGAGTAATGAAATTTAAATCATTTCAAATAAATATTCTAATCACTATATCTTATCATAATTTATTAGCATATTTATCACAATTAAAATAACTCTTATCATAGCTCATTAGCATATTTATCATAACTAAAACAGCTCTTATCATAATTCATTAGCATATTTATTGCAACTAAAACAACTCTTATCATACATAATTCATTAGCATATTTATTGCAACTAAAACAACTCTTATCATAATTCATTAGCATATTTATCACAACTAAAACAACTCTTATCATAATTCATTAGCATATTTATCACAACCTTACTTTTGGTTTCAAAAATTTTTCTACATTTTATAAATAAATGAAGAAAAAAATAGAATATGAAATTACTAACATTATTATCATTAATGGTATAAGCTGATTCACATAGTACTGACCAATATTTATCATTATCAGGGGTCATTTCACCATAACGTGATAAAAATGTAACACGATAAAATGGTACAGTATTTTCCGGGAAATAAAGCCAAGTGAATTGCTCTGCGATACGATTTACTGGCTTTTTTAAACCAATACCTATTACAAATACCTGGAAAAAAAGATACTGTAACACAATGATATTCTTTCAAATATACTTATGAAGATTTATTTAATCTCTTTACCTTATTGTATTTTAAATCAAGTTCTTGACATAATTTAGTACATTTGATTAGTTGATCAATAGGTCCTGTATTAATAAGTATGTCGTAATTAAGTTTCACCTTTCCATACCGTTCATCTTCATATGTAATCAATTTACCTTTTGCATCAATGTCAATTACCTGAAACAAAAGGAAAAAAAACATTCCCAATATAGTTAAAATTTTTCCGAAAGTTATCTAAGCTTAGGCCTAGTTTTATATGTTTAATAATCTTATCCGGGTCAAAGGTTAGGTATTGCTTTTTTTGTATCAGAATGAGCAATTTTTATAATGCTGAACAAATTCTATTGCACTATATTTCTAATTCAAACTGAAGGATATCAATTAAATTTTCCTAATCGATAGTTGAATCAAAAAAATTTTAGAAACTTAACTCGCATCCAAAATGAAACCATTCAGATGGTAATTTATTAGTCATTGATTTCCATATTATTCCGGTTCCATAACGTTTCGGAAACATAAATCTAGCATTTGGACCCCAACCAAGGTCAACTTCCGGAAATTTACTTTCCAATACGATGATAAATGATATTTGTTGGTTGAATAAAATTATTGCAAAAAAAAATTATCTTATTGAAATGATTTCGGAAAACGAACATATTGAGTATTTGCTAAAGTTAAAGAAATGATTTATTACTTTAATTTGGCTCGATATAACTTTATAAGGTCAAATAAATTATTTTAATTTATTTGACCTTCAAAATTTCTCTCATACAAATAATTTTAATATTAAAAAAATTCTACTCTATTTAAATTCTAAGACATAACTGTTAAATATACCATATTTTGATGAGACTTTTTTCCTACTAAAAAAGAAGAACTAATTGATGATACTTGCAAATGTTTTTCATTCATAGCACAAAGTTTCTCCAATTTTTCATAAGGCATTTTTGCAACTCGTGTTCCTACCCATATCGAATTCATTTGATCTGGTTTCACAGTCCAAACCTTTAATATTTATTTATACAATTTTAAATTCAATCAGTTTAACGAGTTTGAATCTAATTGAATTTTCCATCTATCACAATCAATTAGCTCATTTAAACAGAATCAATCTCTCTAATCATTAGATAATATTGATGAGTACGATGATAACACACATATTTCAAAATATATCCACTAACTATCGAAATCGATTAACTTAAAAGTTATTTATGAAGAAACCTTTTGAGTATACTGCTTGAAGAAATAATTTCTCAACGTTGGACCAAAATTTTCGTTAATCCATTCATCAAAATTTTTTGGCTGATTTGTATCCTAAGAAAATAATATATATATATTCATCAAATTAATACAATTGTAATAATTGGCAGAGCACGTATGAGAAGTGCGAAGATGGCAGCAATATTACTTTCAATGATTTCATTCTGTTTGAATTGGATTCAGAATCTCTCAGATGTAGATATATGCAAGTAATGATGAGTTAGTTTAGCATCTAAATGATGGGTTAGCTAGCTTCTTTAGAAAACCATTATTTATCTGTCAATAGAAGAACGCATTTTACTGAATGAAATATTATCAAATAATATCCGAAGATTAAAAATTAAAATTCATGAATGAAATAATTAAGCAACAGGTAAGCATCATATCAAATTGGTACAAATTGGTTACCTTTGGTTTTTTACATCTCTCTCGTAGATCTCCCAAGCACTTTTTTTTAATATTTGCTGGAAACATCGGTATTGCATATTGTACTGGATATGGTACAAGATGTAAACCTTTCTCGTTGAACATATAACTGATATCAACCTACATTTTATCATATCACTGTGGTGCTTAATTCAGACTTGATTTATATTGCCGAATGTCGTATATGTCATTTTTGTCCTCATTTATTTTCTGGACAAATCCGATACTTTGAGTTATTGAAATTAAATTATTAATAATGAAAGGAAATTTTTTTGATAAATAAAAACCTGGCAATTTCTCGTCAAAATATTCCATTCACTGATCGCCCAACATATTGCCTCTTTATAATATGGAAAATTATGATCAAAAGTAACATGCCCACCCATATCCCAAAAAAATCCATTTTCATCCATAATTGTACGACTCAATCCACCAGGTGATAACTCCTGATAACACCAGGTGATAACTCCATTAAATGATAAAATTAATTGCAAAACTATTTGCATTAATTTTGGCAATTCATTTTAGCAAATTAAAATTTTAAAAAATAAATTTATTATTCAAACTAACGAATAATTAGACAGCTCTTTAGTATCATTCTTTCTTTTTGTAAACTTTTTGTAAACCAAAATTTCTTGTCTTCTTATGATTTTATTAAAAACATTTTTAATTGCTCGTCTTACATTTTTGATACCCTACGATCTTTTATATCATTAAAATTGACTACAGTGTTGTCATTATCATTATCATTATCATTTTGTGCTGCATGGATTGCTTCAATGTAGGAGGAAGCTGTTCCAATATCTCATATCGCGAGAAAAACAAATAGATCGGATTTCTTCAGTATAGGAGGAAGCCGTTCCAATATCTCATATCACAACAATGAGAGAAACAAATAGATCAAAAAAGAAA
Organism: Cercopithifilaria johnstoni; assembly: GCA_916381525.1. NCBI lineage: Eukaryota > Metazoa > Nematoda > Chromadorea > Rhabditida > Onchocercidae > Cercopithifilaria > Cercopithifilaria johnstoni. The sequence continues at coordinate 11,475 of CAKAEH010001969.1, read as the reverse complement.
TATCAATTATAGTTTTCTTTTTGGAAGTTATAAACAGATAATTTTTCTAGAGCTGGAAACTGATAACAATGATATAATTTTGTCTAAGAAACCTTAGATAGCTTAATTTTAGTTAATTTAAATTAAAAATTAGATTCGGATAAGTTAAAAAAACATTTAGCTTAATTAAAACTAATTGTCACATAATCGGAAAGTTATATCCGGTTTTTTTTCGATTCCTGCCTTTCATCATCATACATACTCTTATGCCTACATAACATTTATACTTCAAATACATTTTCTACAATTGCCTTTTATCATCGTACATTTTTTATAATATAATTTTGTTTTCGAAAATGGCATTTTACAATGAACGTCCAGTAAGGCAATATTTAGGCATTTTACAATGAAAGTCCAGTTAGACAATAGGTTCAAATTTGTTGTCGAACATAATTTGAAAAGAAAAATTATGAAATTCTATACAATGATATGCATTTAAAAAGCCTTAGATACCTGACAAAAATATTTCCGTCATATTACTAACCTTTTCCAAAACAATTAATTCAACATTTCTAGCAACATCGATGTTATTATTTTGCAACTGATGAAGACGATAGGCTACACCAAGGCCTGTCGGTGCTGCACCAATAACCACAATTCTCATCGAGCAATTTTCAAATATTTTATATAGTAATACAACCTTATAAACCTAAAAAGAATGTAGCAGTAGTCAAATAGCATAAAAGATATGACTCGTTGAAAGATTATTAAAACTTTTCAGCCTATTGTAACTTAAAATTTAGAAATAGATATAGGAATAGTTAAAAGTTAGCAAATAAATAATAAGCTATCAGCATGAAAGATAAATTAGTCTTTTAGTGAAAGGAAATTGAAAGAATGAAATTGTGATATGATGATATGAACTGTATTGACCCAAATTTGCATGATATGTATTGAAAAAGGAAAATGGCACCTATCTTCCCGCAATTGAATAATTTTATCCCTTCTGTATTAATTCATGATCTGAATTATACCTATTCATTGTACTTTTTCTCTTTCTCTTTCTCTCTCCCATTAACTATGCAAAACATTATATTTAATTTAACCTTAGGAAAGCACATTTTATTAATTTTCAACATGAAGTAATTTTTACGCTTCCTTAGAAGTCAAACTTATGCAACAATTGCAATTTGAGCGTAGTGATAATTTCTACTATATTCAATTTATATTTCAAATGAAAATTATGCATAATTTCTATGAAAGAATTCAAAGATTCTAATTTAATTTGGCATAAATTCACATTAAGTTTAATTTTGCCAATTAAAATTATTTTTGTAATTTTTTTAATTTTCTCTAATTACTGTATTATATTATAGCCATCGATTTGTGTAATAAATGCGAAAGGTGTGGAAAATTTTAAGAGCGATTAAAAATAGAGATCAAAAATTTCAAGAAAAATTACAATTTTTATTTAAATTCTGCAATTACATTAAACAGTTCCGACATCTTTGCACTGCTGAATTTTCTGCATTTAAATTCCATAAAACACGGCAGTTTACAGCAAGATGAGCATGTTAGTTTGGCAGCTGCTTATAATCTAACTCGTATTATCAGCCGGATACGGCATAACATCTGCCTTTAAAATATCTATTTTTGTTTACGTACCTTTGAACACATAATAAAAAAGATATAAACTTTTATAGCTTGGGTGTAGAAATTGTGTGTTCCGTTAAATAATCTCTTAAAATCGTGAAGAGGCATTGTTAATAGCCGTACTATTTTGAATGAGTGAGTAGTAGGTATGTTTACACAACTGCCATCAATGAGCTAAATTTTTAAAATGCATTACGATGCCTAATTAATTTTCAGGCTATCAAATATTGTTGTCCTTTTAGAGATAAACAGTATATACAAATTGTTAAACAATTTGCTCAGAAATTTTTGTAGTCTTTTAAATATGTGCAAACTCGAATTAGTCCAATGAGATGAAAAGAATCATTTGCAGAAGGAATCTGAAACTTTCATTTAACACTTAAAAATTTGTTTGGAAATTTAATTATTCAAAATTTTAAAAACTCTCAATAAATAAGAAAAAGAAACAAAGATAAGTTTCTTTCTTCTCTATATTCAATTCCGAATATTTTCAGGAATTCTAAAATTATAAACAATAGAGGAACCTATATTGGAGAATGGAATAATGCAATATTATAATTTAAAATTCTCAGGCAAAATTTAAACTATACGTGAAATTCAGAAATATAATTGAAAATCTATTTTTGCTAATTAATATAGCAATTTTCGTTTGTTGCAATGTTTCAGTAATCGAGAAATTGTCAAGTTAAAAAAGCGCTTATGCTACGATGATATTAAATAATTTATTACATAATTCAAGTTATGCTACAATCAATGAAATATAATATTTTAGCAGATATCAAATTATTTTGCAAGAATTATGAAAATGAAAATTATGCGACAGTTATGAAATTATTTTAATATTGCCTAAATTTTTTTTTAAAACCCAATAAAGTTATTTTTCAAGTTAGAACTCTCTCTCTCTCTCTTCTTTTCCCTTTTTAATATTTTATGCTCCAGAAATTAAATTTCGAATTCGTGCAAAATAAAATTCAATTAAGTGATGTTCATTAAAGTAAACTGCCTTATTTACTCTTTTAACAATGTGAAGCAGCGATTATAACAGAGTGGTTCGGAAAACTCTGGATATGATGCAAAAATTTTAAGTCTAAAATTAAGTTCTTTCCATTCATCGATAATTAAAATTTAAAATTGTATTCTTTACATCGATCGATAATTAAAATTTAATTGTACCCCATAAATCAGCAAATTGGACCTATGTAGCTAACAACTGTTTTGCTTTACAAGCTTTCTCGTCCACTATTGGCTATTTCGCTTATTCATATATACGAAATCTTTGGAATGAACCAAATTGCCTTCAGTAATACATTTGTGTTATTAGCAGCATAGGCTCTTAACGATCTCATTTAAGCCGCAGCACTAATTTATGAGATTTTCAAAATTCCTGAGATACAAATACTTCCGAAAATCAACCTAATATCTTTAGCTTCATTATTTAATTATCTACATCCAACAAAGTTATTATTTTTCAAATTAGAACTCTCTCTCTCTTCTTTTCCCTCTTTATTTCATCTACAGGTCTTGCACCTGTTAAATTATCCGGAATTTTCCAAAGAACATAAATATTTTTATCCTACTTCCCGCTTTACAGAAAGAGCACGAAGAATTCTTCCTGTAAAGCGGGAAACAGGTTGAGAGATTCTGAATCCCATATTCGCCAATTATTATTTGATTACTTATTTATTGTTTGCTGTCAATATTGCGAACATATTTGTTTCAATTTGTGGCAGTTTAATTTTGCATAATTTTTGTTTTAAAATTATTGTCTTATCAAAGTTTCTCAAAGTTCCTCTAATTTTATTTTGCATTTACAAAAATTTCAATCCATCATTAATTAGACATTGTAATTTTAATGCATTGCTCGTTTATTTTAATTTAATTCTAAATTGTATAATTTCGCCCACGCGTAAATGCAGCAATCATTTGCTTTTTTGTTTCTATTATATTTGAAAGTTGTAATTAATAGGCGTAATTTATTTTAATCATTAAATTTTCGTTCCGATTTAATTGACAGCCTAATATTATTTCAGAAATTTTAAATTATATTAATTTTAAATTTTGTAAATGTATCATTTAGTTTTAATTATTTCAGAGAATCACAGGTTCGATTTCTACTGTTTAATCACATGTTTGTCTGGCTTGTTTTAAACAAGTATTATTCATTATTGTTCTTCAATTTGAAAATTTGGTACACTAATATTTTATGGACATCAAAAATTAACTGAACATATTAATTCAAGTCTACTCACAACAGCATCATTGATTGGATTGATTAACTACTACATATGGAAGTAGACATTTCATATCAAATTAGTTGATTGAATAGAAAAATAGATTTCAACCTAATAACCTTTTTGTTTTTATATATGCTAATACAAACATGAAATTCAATCCCAAAATCTGAAATTCAATTTTTTTTCAAATTTATAAATTTCATAAGATGATAATTTTTAGTGAAAAGAAATTTCACAATAGTATCAAAGCGGCCAATTTTACGTGGAATTCGAACACAACGACACAAAAATTTGAAAAATGAAATTCCAAATATGTCATCGGTGATGGAAATGAATGAAAGTAAGGTTGGTTGGTTAAATATTTGTTCATTTCACAGGTGGTTAGATAGTTGACATTCATAAATTCCTGGCTAACATCCTAATATTACTTAATTGTTTGCAATTGGTTAATTTCAAAATATAGCTGTGTTAAATCTTTTTCTATCATGTTCATGAATTCATGAATTAGTTCTATCATGTTCATGAATTAAACATTTAAATGTGTGGTTGCTAATCAGTCAACAAAGTGTAAATTAGAGGTGGAATGTGTAATTAAGAAATATTTATTAAGAATAGTTGGGTGTAGAATGGAATGGAAAATGTTAACATTTAAATATGTGAAATTTGCGAAAAACATTGAATGATCAATGAAAATTGAAAAAGCCTTTAATATGAAATGGACTAATCAAACTTAATGAACTTAAAGATCATAAGACTTAAAAAATAAGAATATGTCTTTGAACTTAAAAGTCATAAGACTTAAAAGATAACAATATGACTTTGAACTTAAAGATCATAAGACTTAAAAAATAAGAATATGTCTTTGAACTTAAAAGTCATAAGACTTAAAAGATAACAATATGACTTTGAGCTTAAAGATCATAAGACTTAAAAAATAAGAATATGTCTTTGAACTTAAAAGTCATAAGACTTAAAAGATAACAATATGACTTTGAACTTAAAGATCATAAGACTTAAAAAATATGAATACGATTTAATTTTTATTGAAATTCTTTAAAGCACATTGAAGATGTTTATTTAGTTCATTGGAATTGAGAAAGAATCTTTAATTAAAAGAATTGATAATGATAATACAGTAAAATACATTTATGCTTGACTTTAAACTTTTCTAAAAAGAATTAAATAATTCTTTTTCCGCAACTATCACATTCTAAAAGATATCAATTCTCATTTCCAATATGAATTAAATTCAAACATTCTATATTTGCGAGTAGAACATTCAATTTCTTTTGACGAAATGTAAACGCTCTTCCATTTTTGTCCATTTATACTACTACAATCGTCACTACTTCTATTGCTACTACCATCACTACTATTAATACTATTATTACTACCAATACAACTATTCTATTATCACTACTACTACTACTACTACTACTACTACTACTACTACTACTACTACTACTACTACTACTGATAATAATAATACTAATATACTTGATTTTCACATTACTCTCTTATTGATCTTGTATGATTGGTTATTTTTTAAATTATCACTTCGGTGCCTTATCATTTGCGAATTGTATCAATTTTTCATGAAAATTATGCTTTTTAATTAAAATTAAAATTTTAATTAAAAAATTTTTATTTGTACAAAAAGAAAAAAAATCATTGTTAACATTGTAATGATAGATGGTAAAAGAAAAGAACAACTATTTTCCAATAACAATAACAATAATACGCTCAATTATCTCTTTTTAATTAGTACTAATTATTAGGTGATGAAGTATGAATTGCTCTCATAAGCGCATTAAGCCTAGTATTTACTCCATCGATATTTACCCTACAAAGTATTTAAGCCATCGAAATTTACCCTATAAAGTATTACCCCAGCGAAATTAATCTTACAAAGTATTATCCATCAAAATTTACCCTACAAAGTGTTTACACTATCGAAATATTTCTCACCTTATCATATACTATTTAAGTTATGTATGTGTGTTGTGTGTATGTGAGAAATAAAAAAGATAAGATCATGAAAGTGATCGGTGATCGGTGATGTATCGACAATATATCTGATCATTTCACTGTAATGCGACAAAAATGCATTCATTCATTCACTTCAATGGTAGTTGTTAAATTTCGGCCTAAAAATAAGTGTGAAAGAATGAAAAGAGTTAATACTATTAACTATTACTATTTTTGACAGTAATATTACAACAAATGAAAGGAATTATTTTTTTTAATATTGAAATGTTCAAAAATGATTCGATCGATTGATCGATCAATTTTACTATTTCAATATTATTATTTAAATATTGTTTACAATTAATTTCACCATCAATTAATATATGAAAATTTCAATGCATAAAGCGTACTTGACATCAATTTTGAAATCAATTAATTGATATCAAATTTTAACATCTATTTATTGATGTATGATAATATTTACATGTATTTATATCTATTCAATATGAACAATGACATCCATTTAAAAACTTATCAATAGGATTATCTGTTATATATTGTTACTGATAAGGAATCATTAAATTAGCACTCAAGCGGAAATTTTCACATTTCAGTTAAACATTAAAATTCTTTTACATATTGTCCTCATTTGATATTGATGACAACAGAACGTTGTTTGATAATGAGGACGCGTTATGTTAATGTATGTTTGAGTAGATAAGTTCTTTTTCTTTTTCCATCAATTTCTCTTATCTTTAAAAAAAGAAAGAGAATTTACAACTCTGTTGTAAAATTTGACAGCCATATTTATTTCAATATCTTAATGAAAAGTAAATGCATACCGTAGGTGTAATTATAGCTAATTAATTAAGCATTTAATTTATTTTATATTATAAATAAAATTTATAGATAAAATTTCAAGTGTTCTATGGTAGGAAATAAGATTGATATATAACTGGCAATCATTCATATCAAACAATTGCTTTTAAATGTAATTTTGAAAAATAGATATTTTAATACAACAATCCGAAGGTTTCAAATTTCATTAAGTACAATTCGATAGTTCCTTAAATATCATTTCCAGCTAATTTAGAAAATTTTCCTGATTATTATTGATTTCTAAGTTTCTTTGCTGCAATAATAATTTATTAAGTAATAATTTACTAAGTGATTTATACACAATAAGTAATTTACTTTATTTAGGATCCTAAATCTCAATAATTGACACATTGTAATTTCACAGTACTGACAAGTATCACGTGAAGGATGAAAGAAATACTAATTAATTTTTGGCTAAATTTTTAATTAACACCTAAAATTATGCTCCATTTATGAATGCGAATCATTTTTAAATTTAAAAGTGGTTTTTTTCAATTAATCCAATTTGATATTTAAGCAATACTTTCTATTTCGATTATTTTAAGTAGTAAATTTGCAACGTATTCCATACCTGATTATCTATCCTATCAAAATCAAATCATAACATCTTTTCAAATATAGTAATCAAATTTTTTTATTCCAATTATCATTTTCTTAATTACGTAATCAACTTTTAACTCAACTTATCACTGACATTCCTAGTATCTTAAGAATATTCTTAATATCTTCAACTTATCATTGATATTCCTGATATCTTAAGAATATCAGTGATAAGTTGAGTTAAAAGAGTCCATAAATTAAGAATGTCAGTTTTTTGCATAAATTTTTGACTAAATTTTTAATTAATACCTTTTATCATTTTCAAACTTTGAAGTGATATAGTTTAATCAACTTATCATTGATATTCTCAGTATCTTATCGTCGATTTTAATTTCATATTACTTAATTTTTGTTATTCTAAAAAGAATAAACCTAAGATGTTTAAGTTACAAATGATAAGAATTATTTCATTCTAACATCCTAACTTTTTTGTTTTTCGTTAATAAAATTATTGAATTTTAATGCGAAATTATTTTGCATACTTTTTAGTACGAATATATATTTGATAGTTAGTTTGGTAGTAATATATATTTGATAGTTATATTTGATAGTTGCAATAGTTAGTTTAAAGAATTTATTCGCAAACAATCAAATTATCAAAGAGAAAGAAATAATATAATTAATTTGTCTGTGTTAACATATGCAATTAAGATTGGTGACAAATTTTGCAATTCATCAAATGCTAATTGATCGATTAAATTGTTGGTTAATTAACTTTAATTCGTAAAATAAAAACTTCCATTTGGTAGGAATTTCTTTCAATAAATTTAAAAGTATTGATCGATCAATGAATAAATGATTATGTTAATATTTAAATTTATTCAATTATCAATATGAATTTATAATCTTATTTGCAATTTCGATATTCAATTATTCTCTATGTATGATTAAATATATTTGAATATGAAATCGATTAAAGCTTATTTGCTTTATTCGTTTTCCACTGAAAGAGAGACTACTGACTGGTCGTTGGTATCGATGAGCAACATACCTGTTAAGGTCACTGCTGCGACACTATAACATCATCGACTTTTTTAATAATGCAGATATCGTCTCTATGAATATTATAGGAGATGGAATAGTGCTTCTGAATCCTTTCTTTTTCTTCTGCTAATTATAATATGTTTAAAATTTACTAAGAATTATTTTGAATTAAATTTAATTGATTTACGATTAAATCAATTATTTTTGAGTTAATTAAGTAAATTAAACAATTAATTTAAGGTTTTAATTTCGTTATAATTTAAAACTTAATTTATTGCAATTTAATTAATTATTTCAAGCCAAATTAAATTTAAGTATAATTTGAAATCTAATTTATTTACTAATTTATTTTATTGCCTTAAGCAAAACTTAATTTAATTAAAACTTCAAATTTAATTTACTCACAATTTAATTGATATTATATTAAACCATCGCAAAATAATATTATAGATTTGGATAAAAACATTTTTTTTTCAAATTACATTAGTATTTATGTCAAGGTAGATAGTGTAATTAATTAATCAACCAATAATTCTCTCTTATCTTCACTCTCACTCTCTCTTTTCCCTCTTTTCCTCGCTCTCTAAATATTCCATATATGCAGAAAGGATTAAATTATAACTAATCATAAAGGTATTGTATATTTTCACCATGCATTAATTAATTCTACTCTATCTTTCACATCGATTTTTATATAACTAATATGTTGCTGTTTTTTTTTTCAACTAAACAATTTATATTTAATTTAAAAAAAATTTGCTAATTACTGAAATTATTGAAAGAATGAATTGTTGAAAAAAAATTTGTTAATTATTGAAAGATCGACTGATCGACTTTTTTCGACGATACATTTGCTTATGTATCATTGGATCGTTTGAATTATTTATTTAATAATTCATTTCTCTAAAAGTTTTTTGAAAATATAAATTTATTTTATTAATTTAATTTCAATTGATTATCTTTTGGCTAATCAATTTGATTCTTCAAAAGAATTTATCATTTTTATAAAATAAATTAATTGTTAAATTCATAAATTTTAAAAGTTTTTTTTGTTTTTAATATTTAAATGTGACGAAATTGTTTAATTATTATAATTAAGAAATTATTATTTTAAAGTGTAAATGAAATTTTAGTTATCTTTTCAATTTTACATTAGTAAGTTCAATCAGTCCTCAGATATATTATCAGTAAATTATTACAAATAATCAAAATGAAATCTTTCATCCTTTGAAGTGTTTGCAATTTAGTTCAGAATTTTTTGCTTAACATTTTTTGGTTGAAAAAATAAAATGCTATTATAAATAAGTTCAAATTATCACGATCGATAAAAAATTTATTTGGACAAATTTTAAACGTTTTTAGTGATAAAATTAAATTATATAAAATTAAATTTATTGCGGCATATCATATTGATCATAAAGCATATCATATTTGTCATTAATCATATTTATCATTAAAGTTTCTTATATAATGCCACCTAAGTACTTTATTTCAGAATATCATATTGATCATTAAACTTTCTTATTTCAGCATATCATATTATTGATCATTAATCATATTGATTATTAAACATATCATATTGATCATTAATCATATTGATTATTAAGCATATCATATTAATCATCAAACTTTCTTATATAACGCCACCTAAGTACAATCGATCATTAAGTTTTCTTATATAATACCACCTCAGTACAATCCATTTTTTAAAAAACTTTCCAATCCTCCTCTCATTTATTTTCCACTCCTCTCTTTAAAACTATTTCATTTACAAATCGTTTTTTATTTTCCTTTTCTTTCATTTTAAAAAAAAAAGGATTATCCGTTGTGTTCTGTTTGCTTACTTCAAATGATAAGTTCGTTGTTAAAGTTTATTTGAAATTAGATATTACTATTATGCAACATTTGCATTATCCCCGCGATATTCTATCTTCTTCGATAACATTCTCAAATACACTACGATATTATCAATTTCAATGAAGCGACTTTTACGCCGACGAATATTTATGACTGCTGATGAACAATCCCTCTTATTGATGAAGAATATAAAGAATGAAACCAATCAGGTTTGTTAATTATTCGTAATTTTCAAATTAACTATTGTATGAATCATTTTACAAAATGGTTAAAAGTTCAAATCTTATCAGAAGGTAATATTTTTCTGAGTAATTATCATTTTGTAAATCTTACAAAATAATTTTCACTTAATTTGAAGGAAACTTTAACCTATAACTTTACTAACAAATCTAATAAAGCTTATTTTACACGCAATACATGCAATTAACACGTATTGATTTTAGTAAATATATTTTCACGTTTAAATTTTATCAAATTTATTTGAAATGTTCAATTTTAATCTTTTTATCTTTTGCGCTTCTATCACATATTCATTTCATTCATATATTAATTTCTCTTCTCAATTAACAATTAAAATAAGCAAATATTTTATTGTTGAATTTTCTTTACCTTCTAATTTTCATACCTTTTATAATAAAATTTAAAATTTGAAATAATCACGTAAATTAAAATTCTAAATTTAATGATGATACTGTAATTATGAATACATTGTTTGTTTTCTATTATCAAAGAATATCTTGCAAATGCAAATCAAATCAAACTTTTATGATATAAATTCATTTTTGATTTTAGCACATAAATTTTGGAAATAAAATTTATTTTCAAATTTGAAAAATTATGCATCATTCATATTTATGATTAATTTTTATTATTTCGGAATTACTTTAATAATTTGTTTTACTTTTAAATAGATGTACCACTTTAATTACTGATAATTAGTTAATCAGCTAACTTTCATACTTTTACTTACCTTCCACTAATGAATGTTTTGGTAAGGTAGTAGTAGTAGTAGTAGATTCCCTTTTCATTTACTACTTCTATCCCGGATAATGTCAGTGAAATTGATGTTATAAAATAGTGCTATCGTTTCACCTTCACTGTCACCTAATGTGAACCATTAAGAATCGATAAAAATTATTATAACAAAGGTCATTAAAATGCGAAATACATGAAAGTCGATGACCTTATTATGTTGTCTTCCACATCATTTTTCATCCTTTTGCGTCGGCATCTTTTTTTTTATTTGACCCTTACGGAAAACATTCCATACAATCAAGATTACAAATCAAATTCTTGAAATTTTGCAAAAATCAATATTTTC
>CAKAEH010001968.1:0-20409 GCA_916381525.1 Cercopithifilaria johnstoni | reverse complement strand
GGCAGGAATCATTTATCCCTATAGATAGACAGAGAGAGAGGAAAAGATATAGACATACACACGGATATATAGATAGATGGGGAGAGAGACAGAGAAAGAAAGAATATTTGGTACTTTTAACAATTATAAAGACATAGCATTTAAAGAATGGAAAGAATTTCAAAGCTTTGAAAGAAACCTGAAACCAGCCATGTCGAATAACACATCGCAAACCTATTTCTTCAAGTTTATTCAAGACATTTCCAGTTTTATGACAGCGAGCTAAGTCAAAACTTAAATACGCGATCCGTTCCGCTTTTGGTAGAAACATATTCAAATACTTGACAGCCTGAAATTATTTTTGAAAAAATTACATTTTTCCAGACCGAAATTTATTAAAGCATAATTTCACTATAAATTTGGAATGAAAAAATAAAACCTTAAGAAACTGGCCATGCAATAGTGCCTCATGCCTTCTATTTTCACGTCTTTTCACCAAATTCATCAGTATCAGCGGATTACCATATTTCTTTCGCAACTCACTAAAAAAACCGAAATAATTTGAAATTAAGAGAAAAAATCATGAAGATCCGAAATCATTCGATAATTTCATTGCAATATCGATATCTATTATATAATGCTATCCATAAGTAAACAATATCTATTATTCTATTCTTAATATTTAAGGCTTGATAATTTTAAAAAATCCCTAACTAAACTATATTATTTGCTAGGCATTTTCGAGTGATAACAGCAGGATATCAAAAATGTTTGGCATTTCCATGAACTTTTTTATTTAATCCAATTAAATTAGAAAAAAGTTTCATTAAAATATTACGGAAATGAATTCTAAGAATTTACTTTTGTTTCGTATTAAGCCTTAAATGTTTTCATAATAAAAAGCACCGGAAGTGAGCAGCAGCAGTTTGTGCATGTGGCTCGTTGATGTCAATCGAAATGACCGGCTTACCAACAACACCACGAGTAGCTGGGTCTTGACTCCAGATAAGCGGCACCGATCCACGACGTTGCACGAAAGAACTAAACTTTCCAGTTGTGAAGTTAGGGGAAGAGCGTGTATCCCAAATGATTTGCTCCGTTTCAACATCATTTGCTACTTGGCCTGCAATTTAAACCGTTAAATTATCCGGAATTCAAAACTAATGACTTTTGAAAATAATTTCAGAAGCTAAATGACCCTATCCTTTAAGTTAATTTCTAATCTTCTATACTATGCTTTAAAAGCAAAGGAAAGAAAAATGACCTTTAAAGTTAGCGCCTCGTTTTAGATATCTTGTACCTGCATATTCTACAGAACGACGTCCAATCAGAATTAATGATAGTCGAGAGCACGGTAATTCGATTATTTGCTGGCCTGTAGATTTAACTGACTTCAAAATTTTGATCAGTTTTATTTTTTTGGTGAAAGAGGATTAGTCACTTGTTAGGAATTATAAAATTATGAAGTTTGGGAGGATTTTTTACGAATGAGTCACGATGAAAATGAGCCAGCACTCATAAAGTCCAAAATGAGCTTAAATAACCAACAAACCAACATATCCATGAACCACTTCAATAAACCATTGCTCACTAACAGCGCTTTTACGTAATGGTTCCAAAAGATAGCCATTCCAGATAAATTTTGAGTCGGGAAAGAACTGGCAAGTTTCACCTTTGTCAGCTTGTTTGTACTTAGGCCAGTCGGATATTTTCAATGCATTTTCTTGCAGCGTTCGGCTCAAGTCGTATACATAAGAGAAATAAAAATCTGTTGACAAATCCACCGACTACAAAACGAATAATTGTTTTTATTCTTATGGTATTGAAGCTGTGGCTTAAAAGTCAAATAGATCAGAAATTCTTTCTCAAAATTTCGAATTATATTTGGCTTTTACGATAATCTTAGACTACATATATACCTAGGAATACCTTCACCTCTTGCTAATGGCAATTTTACAACAACTATGAAATTATTAGAGTAACTGAATGACTTTGAAATATGATAAATTAAAATGAACAATAAAGTTTGACTTGAAATAATTTCAGATAACGTAATTCATCGGCATTGTTAATTGGAATTCCTTGTATTGCTAAAGGAATAAGAATAACTTCTTCAATTTTATATATTTCATGATACCCTATTGTGGCAACAACTCGAGCCCTCGTTACGACCTGGAAAAAACTAACATATTGAAGATAACAATAACTATAATTTTAAATAAAATACTCCATATAAATGATGCCAAAAACTCTTGGCAAAATTTTCCTTTTGAAACTCTTATTTCAAAAGTGATAGATATTAGCTTTCATTATGAAAATTGGGAACACTAAAAAAAGTCTAAATAGTGACAACAATGATACTACCTCACCAACAAATAATAGCCTTCAAGAAAGCGTACAGCCCCAAGTAATCCGAAAGCATCAGAGGCACGTTCGATCAAACCTTTCCGTCGATCAACACCCATCGATTGCTTCTCATTTTGAGTAAACACAACTACAATTTTAATGTTTTGATAAACAATACAATGAATTTGACTATATCCTTGGTTCATCAGACACATTCCAGAACATGAGAGTATCCCTAGGTATATATATATGTTTTTTATGTTTATGTTGATCGTAGGACATCAGTGAAGATTCATTCGTAAACAAACGAAACCATTCCCAATTATCATATTATATCAACAGTTTAAATATAAATTTTGAAGTCAAGTATCAGATATTAGTGCGGATTTGGTGAAAAGTTGATGAAAAGTTAAAAAAAAGGATAAATATACTACTCCAGATTAAAATTGCTTGCAAATTTTTCTCTATAACTGCAATTATATTAAAGCATATCTAATTACTTATCTCATTTTATCATATTGCTTATCTCTGTCTTGTTGAAATAATAGTGACTTTATAAAAGAGATCAGTAAACGGAAAGTTGAGGATACGACACACTCCTCATTTAATCTTGCATGTTTCTTTTCTGTCTTCAGGTATCTCAGTATTCCTAACCTATCTAAGATATGGTTGGTAAGTGAGAGGCACTTTATTCCGTATGTTTTTAAATGGCTTGGAAGGAAAAATGATATAGAGCAAAAATACTTTACTAATTGTAAGCAACTTCTGAACAATTTCAATGAATCGTATCAAAGCACTTCGTATCAAAACATTTACTTACTGGAGCTTCCTTCTGAAACAGTGGCCAACAATTCCATAACATCACTTTTTGAATAACTCTCTCCGATTTCAGAAATGTCCAAAGTTTGCACTCCCAAACGGCTAATTTTTAGCAGGCGATAACGAGTCTTCGAAATATCAGAACCAACTATGTAAAAATTGGTTGGTGTTTCGAAAACATTCAAATGCCATAATCTTGCCATGCGGAGCACCGACAATACAAATTATATTAACTAAAAAAATACGAGATTTTTAGAATTTCTTCACAAATTAATTCGTACTGCCAAAAAAAGGAATCTTACAACTTTTTCAAAACCTAACCTTCGACGAAAAAATTTAACCAATATTCCCTACAAGTTTTGCCTTCCAAACGCTAAAAACAGCCTCATCTTCAATCCAAAACTAAAATGTTGAATTACAAATTGCATATTCTGCTTCCAATTTCCAATTTAAATTAAAACAGCAAAAGTCGGCTTCACGTACAACCAAACAACTGTTGCACCACTTTCATTAAAGCTAAGATCCACAAATGCTAACTTCAACTGGAACATCTCTGACAAGCCTGAAGAGATTAACTATGTTTACTAAAATTGCTTCAATTTAGTTCGAATGAATTCACTGAAATAGGTTTGATACATTTGTTGAGAGCTCTATTAACTTATAAAATTTAATTTTTTCTCATTTGGCAAGTCTGGCGATATTAGCATAAAATTTCTCCACGAAATTTTTCCTTAACATCCACAGTACTCCTTTCATTGTTAGCTTTCACGAAATAACGTAGTATCACACCTGGACATGAACTAGATTTATGTCAAATATATCAGCTTATAATAAGAGTGTATATCTCCAGTAAACATTCACAACAATGAGTTTTATTAAATTACTGAAAAGGTAGGCACCACAAAGTACACAAAGAGTCCGCTATTCCCATATTGTTTTCCACATTAGTTAAAAAAAGAAATGTACAGGATACTAAATGCTGAAACTTCCGTTTAATTACTCGAAATAATTGTAAACTGTAAATTTCAAAATACCAAACGCAATTCACATGCACACTTTTTGCACTGAGCTGTGGAGAGATGACACTTATCCCAGCCTTCTAATAACAGTTTTACTTCATTAAAAACTTAATCAATAGATAGAATGAATGAGATGAACAAAGAAATCCACACTGAAATCATTGTTCGTTGTTTGTATCATGTTTTATTTTTATACATTCCGTTATCATAAAATCTCGAATCGCTTTCAGATAACAGTAAACAAAAGACATATTTCTACTATTACAGGCCATTTCATTCAAGACTGCTTGCATTTCCAATTCATATTGAATATATGTGAAACAATCGAAGATCTAGAAGTCCAAAGGAATTTCTCCATCTACTCGACAGTTGTCACCATAACGCGATTTATGATGCAACAGGAAATCATTTTAATTGAAAAATCTTCGTCTTCTCAGTCTTCTATGTACATTTGCAAAATAACATACACATATACATATAAGCATAAAAACAATGAAACCAATGCTTCCAAATTACAAAATTTCGTGCTTCCAAATTACAAAATTTCGTAGCTGCTACAATTAATTTAATGTTTTCACCGATTTTATTGCTCAAAATTATATGAACTGCGCCAAGTAGTTTCTAAATTTCTGATAGTTAAAGCAAAAATTACAGAAAACTAAGAAGCATTTCGGCCTAAACGGATTTCGAGAGTCTTTAGAAGGAATGATGGAAACCCCATCTCTAAAGACATTTAAACAATTAACAACAAATTACATACATGCATATGAACAATATGAATAGGTTAAAATGCATTATCTTCATCTAAATTATCATCCGAGCCAATATCACCGTAATTTTCACCATTATCGAAATAAGAGTGAATATAATCATTATCTTCTTCTTGATAATCATCATCCGATAATGCTTCCTAGAAATACCGTAAATTTATGAAAGCAAAAATTGAGAAAACCCTGAATATAAATTGCTCTGGTCTCGTAACGACTTAAAAATAAGTGACGCCTTTAAAGTTAAAAAAAGTCGTAGCAAAAACATGGCTGAGTGCAAATCATTAACCTGTTCTTCATTTTCGTTGTTTTGTTCCTCCTTTTCACTTTCTTCATCATTTTCGTCAACAACTTCCTGGGTTTCAATTTCAGGGCTACCTAACTTTTCTCTTTCCTCAAGTTTTGATAGTTTTTCAACAACTTCATAATTCCCCTCATCAACTATTTTCCGTTTCTTCTTCACTGATCTGCCAACCTTTTTTTTCCAGCATAATTCATCCGGAAGTCGTGACCAATCTGAATAGAGTTAAGTTTAATGATCGTAGGATTCTTATACCCTCATCCTTATTTTTTTCACAGGCTTCAAAAAAGAATCAAAAGAAATAGAAATTAAAGAATACCTTCAAAAATCTAATTAATTTGAAGGAAAGAATAAGAAAAACATACCAATTTCAAATTTCGGAAAACTTTACTTTCCTTAAAAAAGTCCTTTCTTTCGATTTTTTTTTGCACCTAGACATTGCAAATATCGAAGTCAAGACTTCAAGAGCATGAGGAATGTAGATGACGTTAGAAAATAATAATGACCTGGTCGCAGTTCTTCCTTCTCAATTTCTCTATACTTGTCTGTATATCGTTTAAATTCAGAATTTCGTTCCTTTACATCGAAATAAAAAGATGATTCGTGAAACCGAGTGAGCAGTTCTTGTCGTAATTCAGCCATGTATTGCAATTCATCTGTTTTCTCGAGAGGTAAAACCATCTGCGAAACCGGCTGAACAAATCCAGCGTCATATGCATTTACTACTTCATTTCAATATTTCTTACTTTCTAAATTCTTACCAAGATTGCGCTGGTAAATAACACACAATTATAGTTTTTCTGAACGAATAAGAAAATGTGTTTTGGAAACTCACCGGGTAAGTAGGTTGTGACTCCAAGACCACTTTTGTATATGTGCTCATTTCATTCCGGGCAATACCCAATGCATTTGCAACCGCCCGTAATCCAGAGGAAGCTCCATCTCGACCACGACTACCCCGTGACATCCTTTAAACCAATCATAGAATCAAATCTATGTAAATTAGTTGCAAAATTAAACCCAACCAACAAGTGAATATAAAACGAGACCCGCACATACTAAGTACAATAAACTATCGAATTAGGAGTTTCCTAGCAATCCAATTCATCCCTGTTAATAAAATTCTCTTATATCTTTGGAAGTATATGTACCTGCACTTTGAGAACAGAACAAACGAACGAAAAGTAACTCGAGTTTGCAACTTTTATGACTATCAATCAAATTTTGCATAAAAAAGCAAAAAACACTCCAAACGCAACAATCGAAAATCACAAAACTTATATATCCTTCTTATCAATGTATGAAAATAATGCTGGAATTGATAACGACTAAACTATCGAATATTTTTTTGAAATTTGTGTAAAACCAAATCTTGTAAATCACGGATTAAATACCCGTAAAATTTTTCAGCCCACCCCAGATGACATTTTTTTAAAACTACATTTAAAAAATCTTGGAAAATACAGGCGCAGACATCACAGAACAAATTAAGATATTCGATGACGAAAAAACAACGATACCAGTTCTATAAAATATGTTCAAACTCAAACCGAACAGACCAATCATCTAGTAATTGCAAATCTCATAATTGCAATTGCAAATAATGCAAATCTAGCTGGCAGTATTCTCCAAAATGAGCAAAATAATTTAAAAAATCAGGTTTTCGTCTCAAATATGGAGAATAAAAACATAAAACAGAGTAACAGTAATTACAAAACTGTATTAAAATCCTAAAACATTATGATTTTTTTAATTCTACCGCTCTTTATTCGTCTTGTTCATAGCATCTGTCGCTCTAGCCTAAAATATATAAAATTAAAATTTAACGTGCTAAAAAAAGTTTTATTCTGGTGACGCAAAAATCCTGTGTTAAGTAAAAATGAAAAATTGTATGGAAATCCAAATATCATTTAAATTAGTAAACCGTAAACTGTTCGGCAGCGAATATAGTCCCTTTATATAGTTCGCAATAAACAATTTCGTGGAATGGAGTTGACGATGATGCTATTCAAATTTTATCCAATCCATTTATTAAATTAACAGCAATTTGTGCGCCGTCTTAGTCTATGTAGAAATAAGAGCTTATCTGCTTGAAGATAATGCATAAATATTGAATTTCATGCCACTTTCACAATACGATGAAGCAGATGGCATTAATTTGAGACAAGCAAATTTTCAAAAGCAACTGATAAACTTAACAACAAGTAATTCGTCTTTTCGAAAATTTATTAGTTGCATGGATAATGAAAATGATGGGTGGACTGAATTAAAATTTTTCTTATTTGGCGGATCGAAATTAAAAGCATTGCAGAAGCAATTTTTGTTCCTCACTGATATTGAAAGAAGCCCTCATTTCAAGACCTCCTTTCATGAAATACAAAACTTACTTTGGTTTCGGAATTATCCTTCAAATTTTTTGATTTATTCCATGACTCTAAACCCTTGGGTAATGTGATATCTTCGTCCAGGCCACCAGTACCCGCAACAAACTCCTCATAAGTTTGCTTTTCCGCAAACGGACGCGGTCCCAGCAACTCAATTAAATCTTCTCTAGATATAATTTCGTTCTGAAGTAACCTTTCTGCCACCTAAAATAAGAAAGAAAAAATATCCTATATATATATATTAAACATCCTGTAAAGTAGTAATTAAATGAAGATAAGGTATTTAAAAAAATACAAAGTGAGATTAAAAACTGCAAGGATTCAAGAAGACTACAAATATGAACAAGTTATCTAATGAAGTTGCTTTCTGTAATGGCTTACAGTTTCAATTTGCGGTTTTTTAGATTCCAGTAATTCATGTGTTCTTTTATAAGCTGTATCGACAAGATCACGCACCTAAATGAGAAAATCATTATACAGAAAATCAAACATAAAATGAATCTCACATTATAATCTTCTGTAAACTCTAGTTTTGTACTTTATCTGTTTTTGTGCCTTCCATGCAAGGCTTAGTCACAATATATGCTTTGACCAGATACTTTGAGCTAATTCAGTTATTTCTATAAATTATATTACTTGAAATTCAAAAGGAAAAATTTTCTTCTAACTTCTTGGTCAATGAGTTCTGCAGTGGTTTCGGAATACGGTTTTTGAAAAGTTGAACCCTCTGTAAATGATAATGGACCAACTTTCTTGCTCATACCGAACTTTACAATCTGTAAGTAAGTTAATCAATGACGTCAAAGCGAATTGAATCATATGACCTTATCACAGGTTGAGATTTTAAATTCGATATAAATGAAGAGTTTTCAATAACTTCCTTAAAATAGCTTTAAAATTACAAGGAAATTTCAAAACAAAAATCAAGACCTGGGAATATGCCATTTCAGTGATCTTTTGCAAATCATCTTGTGCACCTGTCGTAACACGTCCGAAAAAGATTTCTTCCGAAACACGTCCCCCTAGCATCATACACATTCGATCCAAAAGTTGTTCGGTGGAATAAAGATATTGCTCCTTCGGTAGGTACTGCGCATACCCTAATCCCTTACCACGCGGTATTATTGAAACCTGAAAATGCTTAATTTATCCAACTTATAACTTTTAGGAGAATTTAATGTATGTTTTGAATTTATTCTTGAAAACCTACTTTCAGAAGTGGATCCGCATGCTTTAGGAACCAACCAGTGATCGCATGTCCTGCTTCATGAAAAGCAACTATCTTCTTCTCTTCCGGTTGCAAAACCTGACTTTTCTTTTCCATACCAGCAACAACTCTTTCGATAGCCTAAAATTTACTGACCCAAAGAAGTATAAAATCAAAACAACAGCAAGGAAAAAGAGAACCAAAAAGAGAACCCTTTTATGGAGTAAAATTTTACCGAATCACTGATTAAAAATTTTCTATTGTTTGGTTCCCTTTACAAAAATAAGCTTCATAAAAGGTAATAAAATTATTTTATCATGCTTCAAGAAGATAAGCCAAAAAATCACCAAGTTATGGAGCCTATTTTTGTAATATCCAGAAGACAGGAATATAACAAACGATAATTTCGCTATGCAATGCTTACCTGTTCGAAATTTTTTAGAATAATTTCATTTCCCGCATCACGTGCTGCTACTAATGCCGCTTCATTACAAACATTTGCAACATCGGCTCCTAAAAATCATTTCACAGTCAAAAACTAATAATTATTTCGTTGAATCCAGTAAGGTCACGATAGAGATAAACCTGAAAATCCGGGAGTTAGAGCAGCTAACTTCCTTGAAAGCTCCACTTTATCCAGACTTGTCTTCAGTTTCGCCAAATGAACACGAAATATAGAAGCCCTAAATAAATAACTCTAAATGCTCAGAGTTTAGATTAATTTACAATTTCTGTATTTTTACATAACTCTTCACTATTCCTTTCTCTTTCCTCCGCCCCTTTCTTTTCGATGAATTCTGCCTATAAAGAACCTCTTCAAAACTACCAATCACCTTCCTTTGATATCAGGTACAGGAATGAAGATCTGCCGATCAAATCGACCAGGTCTTAGTAAAGCCGCATCCAAAATATCGGGACGATTTGTAGCTGCGATCACAATAACCGATGATTCGTCAGTCGAGAAACCTTTAAATTTCTCGGAATTAAATAATGTTCTTATAACAGTTATTTGGTAGACGATGACATTTGAAACAAATTACCATCCATTTCAACTAACAGCTGATTGAGAGTATTTTCCTGTTCCGAATGCCCTCCAAATCGGCCTTCACCTCGCTTCCTTCCAACAGCATCTATTTCATCTGCAAATGAAATTAGTTTCTAAAGGAAGCTATTAATTTTACTGCCTACCAAGCTGATGTCTTTGAAAGATAAAGTAAAAAATAAGCTATCACTCGAACGACTTCCTTATTGTTATAAATTTGAATAAAATTATGAGACATATTTAATAAACAGAATCAAAACGATACAAACGAAACAAAGAATTTTAATTCATAAGGGCAATAACTGGATAAGAGGACACAAGCACTTTTGTCATCAATTCGACAATATCGATCAAATGTACTTTACAGAAGCGATTTCATCTGATAATGCTAATTGTACATTTCCTGTATTTTGTTACCAAACAATATTTTAAATGTGAATCCATATATATACTTTGACGAATACATCCTATTTAAGCTAGTATTAAATCAATAATCACTATTGAAGAACATAAAAACAATCAAAAACACACCGATAAATAATATGCAGGGTGCATTTTTGCGAGCCATAGAGAACATATCTCTGACACGCGCCGGACCAACGCCCACAAACATTTCCAAAAATTCTGAACCACTGACTGTTATAAAAGGAACATTTGCTTCACCGGCAGTCGCTTTAGCCAACAGTGTTTTGCCAGTGCCCGGTGGACCAGTTAGAATTGCACCCTGGAGAGAACAGAATCATCATTTCTAGGCAGACTGATCCCTACGAAAACCTTTGAACAAAATTAATTTTTTCCTAACTTTATAGTCCGCTGCTTAAATTCTGAACTGTGAAATATACAACATGATGCAAAAGTGAACTTGCCTTCGGTATTTTAGCACCAAGCTTCTTATATTGTTCTGGATTTTTCAAAAAATTAACAAACTCCATTATCTCTATTTTCGCTTCTTCACAACCAGCAACGTCATTGAATTTTATATCGATGTCATTTTTATTTATTAGTCTTGCTGTACTTTGTCCAAATCCGAACATATTAAATGGTCCTCCACCACCGAAAGGATTCGCTCCCACACGGCTACCTGTAATATCCTTGCCCAAATAAATCAGAATGAATTATAACACGCTCGAGTCATGAGGATAATAGAAACTTCGGAAATAAAACCTGATGATCGTCTTGAACTAAAAATCATTCTGATGATAGGCCACGCTAGCAGAAACAATATGGCCACAGGGACTAAACTGCTTATCACTGACCTAAAAGAACTTGCAACATTTCAAAATAGACAAATTTCAATTAGAAGTTTTTCTGAGTGAACATGCTACTCACGTTGTATCGACCGGATTATAAATAACGGTGACTTGATTTTCCGGAGTAATTCCAAGATGTTGCTGTGCGGCAGCCAGAGATCGTTCAAATGCATCTACACTCCCAATATAAAAGTATGGTGTGATCTAGAACAACTTACAATTAAACTGCAAACTCATTTATAAATGGATAAAAGCTTTACATGAATTGTCTGTTCTATATCAAACGCAACAGAAAAACTGCAATGTTTATGAGTCTTTATAAAAAGTAAAACATCTGAAAAAATGAATAACTTACACCAACACTCGTATCCTCTCGTACTTTTACTTCAACCCATGTTCTGTGCACAATCAGTCGGTCAATCTAAATTTGGAAAATATAGTCGTCATAAAAAGAACCTAAAAATTCGAAGTAAACATGACCAGTTTTGAAGGCATTAATCAAATTATACTATCTAAACTGAACAACAGAATTTAAATAATAAAAATTATTATATAAATCCTGAGCAAATAGATCACTTACAATGCCTTTCTCCAAATATTCCGTATAAAATTCCTTCCAAGATATTTCTTTACTTTTGTTTGCTATCAGAAAAAGTGCAGCAAATGCTGCCATGGCTGCTAAGACAGCTGACAATCTGAATAAACAATTTTTGCAAACAACGATGAGCAATATAAGTAATTTATTTATTATATAAATAGGAAACTTTTTAAAAAGTAGATTAAAACCAACGGAGGCATCGGTATATCTGGGAAGCCAGAAGGTCGTTTGCTTCGATTTGGGTTTTCAGACGGTTGATTGTCACTGATTCCTTTGGAAGATTCACTGGCTTGTTTCTCATTTATTTCCTGACTGATTTTTCTCGCTGTTTTCAAATTTTTCTCGACTAAAAACAAAACTTGGATGAGTAGGCATCGATAGTTGTCATAGTCAAGACTACAGAAAGTATATATTGCGTTTTTCAAAAGTAATGGAATCATTTCAAAAATGGAAGGCAAATAAAATGATAGGATTCAAGCAACTTTTTGGATGTTTAAAACAAGTCATCATATATTGAGTATATTTTAATTTGTAGAAATAAGATTTAAACTGGAAAATAAAAAAAGTGTGAGAAAAGATGCAGCAGTTAACATGGCGAAAAGATGTGGCAGTTAACATTAACAGCTAGCCTATAAAAACGTCATGCTACCACCAATCACATATAATAATAACTTTTAAGTTGCGTTGCAAGCCTTGATTCACTTACCGAACAACCGTTTGCTAATTTAAGGGTCATAGGAGTTGATGAACGACTCTTAAATAATCTACTAAATAAATGCTTGGTTTTGATGATTTTCATAAATGATGCAAAATAAGGTTCGGAAGACTTTAAAACATCTGACTTAAAACAGTTCAGAGATTCATAACTACTTATTTAGTTATCGACCGATAAAGTATAAGCACATAAAACCGACCTAAGCCAGCTAAGAACTATTATTTCTTTTAAGCCATCCTAAACAGACAGCTTTAAGTTTTGAACCTTTTAACGCACGACTAAAAAATGCAGTACTTTGAAAAACGATTCTAAACATACATACACTGATCTAATAAGTCGTCTATGAGCTTTTTCCTTGCAAAGTAAATGTACTGCAATGACTTCAAAAAAACACTCCATTCCCATGTCTGAGATCCACCTTGCAGCAACGAGAAAACCGGAACTACTGGGACGAGAGCATCCTTCAAAATCATGTTTAATATATTTGATCACTATTAAACTGCAAAGTTCATAAATTCAAAATGAACAATGTAAGAAAATGGTGGAAATCAAGCCAATTTAATTGGTAAATAAATTTTTCGTTGTTCACTTACCGTCTCATTTACTATTTCATCGAGATAATTTATGTTATAAAAAATAATAATAATTGTCAAATTAGCAAAAGCACAAACTTTCTGAAGCGGAGTATGAATTAGTGATGCTCTTAGCTGCGCGCATCCTCTTTCATGAACTTCACATCGTAGTCGATTTAGCATATCAATAAGACGACGCGTCAAACGTATCATATCTAAATATATATTACATATAATTAACGTATTATATAATTAAATTAATTTTTCACCATACGACAATAATACGGGGGAGCTTATGGTCAAGTAATCCCAAAGTATGGTATCAGTCATCCCTCCTCATCCGTTTCCTTTGGTCCGATCCATTAAACTGCGGATTGTGTGACTCGTCCGAAATGAGCGTGCGCTGCAAGTGGGGACGCAATTTTGTGGAGTGTTAGGAAGAATTGGTAAGAGAGTTATAATTGTAAGTAGCAGAACTGTAAGTTATTTGACTGATCTCTGCCTTCTTAGATATACCGAATTAAAGTGAATTGATTTTAATTAATGAATTGGAAGAACAATCATTGCAAATAACATATTATGTATTCAGCAAATTTTATTGTTTTCCAATTCTGATATATTTCATTTTATACTTGAAGATTATTATTATAAATTAGAAACAACTCAAAACGTGGCAGAAATTGAGTGATGAAAGCTGCTCTCGTAACGAAGTGAAATGTCAGTTAATTATTTTCAAGACATGCAACCAGCAAATGCTAATGTAATGCAGCAGAGATTTAAAACGAATGGTTTGCTTTTCCTTTTAACACTCAATCAAAAGAGACTAATTTTGAATTTCATGGACGAATACAGAACTGGTTTCCGATTTTTAAGCACGCCATAACTAATATGAAAAATAAGCTTTAATCTAAATAAAAAAAATGAATTTCAATATATAGATAGTCCTTGCAAGCCATTTAATTAACTTATGTTATGGCTTTTATGATATGCAGTGAGTCCGTATTACATTCTATTTGATCAAATTGAATGTGTTTCGAATTCTCGAATTTCATAATTTTAATCGTCCTTTAAAGCAGCATTTTTGAATTTCCAGTTGAAGAGTTTACTCTTTTTATTGATTTAGCACCACAGCATGGTTTTTTTAAAGATGATCAGTTCGTAGATTCGTTCTCAGCAAATGCATCTTTTGGACTTGGTTCTACACCAGCAACATTGTCTAGACCAGCCAGTGAAAACGCATCCTCACCACGAAAGTCGCATGATCCGATGGCTAGCGCGTCTATTGGCATCACCGAGTTAGTTATCTTTATCAGAATAAATTTTGAAAGCTTTACTGAAATCTTGTATTATTAATACTTTTTGCATTTTATGAAGATATCATTAATTTTTCAAATCATTAGTTTTTCATAAATTCATTTCAGTTTGGTTGCAAAAATACTTATAAGTCATCCATGTACAGTTTTGAGAAGGCAGTGTCAGGTTCATCAGTTCGCCAGATCACTTCATCTTACGCCCTTTACTTTAATTCCTGTCGTTTATAAAATAGTTAGCTGCGAAGTTAGTGAAATACATTATTTACTTCTCGAACGCATCTCTTAATGATATACTGATATTAATAATATTGTAGTTGCTATCGCTTAAAATTACTAAATTATTTAAAAACTAATTTAAATGCCGAAACATTAGAAATGCAGGGACTTTTGACTTTATGGAAAGGCGTTATTGGTTCAAGTATTATCAGGGGTTTATCTATTGCTGGAGAAATATTGCTGGCCGATATATTTGGTTTTCCACGGTATGCTTTTTTATCTCAGTAAGATTAACTTTTTAATATTTATTCCTGATATTGTCCAGTAAAACTTTGGATAATTTCAGGCATTATGTAAAACATGGAACCGTTAAGAAATATTTTCACCATCTGATATTAAAAGCGTAAGTACTCTTAGACTTTGTTGCCAGGTTTGTTCTTAGAATGATGTATGAAACAATATTTTTTTTCAGCTCAACTGCAGTTTGCATGACTCCATTTATTGTTTCAGCATTCATCGAAACTGTCAGGGTAAATGAATTTTAAAAATTTGCAAGAAAAAAGATATTACATTAGCACTGCTAAACATTGTAGTTGATAAGAATGGGGGATATGGCATATGAACCTTACATGTTGTATCTCCCATTTTGAAAATTTTTCAAGAAAAGAATACTATATTTGCATTGTTTTAACCTGTTGCACAATTCAGATTTTTTTCGATTTCTGGAATTTTGATGATAGGATTGAATGGCTAATAGAAATATACCTTCATTTCTATTTTGTTCTACATGATAGGCGATAGAAATTTTTTTTTGGACTTTGATCGTGGTTTAAAAGTAATTTTATAGAGCGAAAGTGGTCGCTACGATGATTTCCGTGTAATGGATGTAATAAATAATGGAATAAGTCGTTTGCGACTTGATTTTATCGGCCCAAGAGATAACAGCAAACGTTTCTCATTGTTCTATCTTTTAATACCGACAACTTGTTTATTTACGTCGCACTATTTGATAACGATCAGTATCCATGACTGGATATATGTTTTGGCCAGACGATATGTTGTAAGCTCATTTTATACTTCAAATTCTTACAACATTTCATTTTGTGCAAGAACTAAGTTCAGCTCTCATTCTCTAGCTTATAATTTTAGAATATCAAAATATATTGAGTATTATTTCACAATGTATTGAATATTATTTCAAAATATATTGAATATTATTTCATTATTTTAGAATCGGAAGCCGTTACATGAGAAAACTGTTTTTGATCAATATTTTCCGCAGATATTTGCAACTTTGACATCACAAATGCTTGCTGATTTTGCACTATACCCATTCGAAACAGTAGTTCATCGTCTTTATATTCAGGGTAAGATTTTTTTTTTTTTGATCACTTTTAAAAAGTTCCAAGAAATGATTTCAAAATTCGATTCGGGATCTAAATTTTTCGTTTTTGAAGTAAATTCTAGAAACCATTGAAGCTAACATTTCAGGAACACGAACATTAATCGATAATCTTGATACTGGTGTCACGGCTATCTCAATAACAGCAAAATATGTTGGATTTTTCGACTGTTTCAGGACAATCATAAATCGAGAAAGCTTCTGGTCTCTTTATGCGGTATGCTCAACTTGAAATACGTTAATTCTATTGTTGTTAAAACTTCATCTTTAAGTGATTGACTTTGAATTTACGCTGTGAACTCAGAACTATTCCGTACACTGGTGTTCTGGTTTTTTTTACAACTTACTTTCCATACAAATGTACTTTTGATCTGGTTTTAATGTGTTATTTTTAGTTACTTTTAAATATTTGCGAAATATTCTCGTTATCTATTTTTAGCTTTGCTTTTTCTATCAAACTTCGTTGTGAACCACCAGTTTCATTTTAAGTGGTCTCTTATTTCAGGGTGTTGGAGCACTTGGTTTACAGTATGTCTTGCACTTATGTTTGCTTCGCTTTATTCGAACAATGGTTAAATACGGAAATCGGGCAATTAATGCGCAACAACAAGAGGGTATTGTGATTAGCAGTACATCATCTCATCAATTGACGCCTCTGCAATTCGATTTAGAGACTTCTAGTAATGCCATGACTGAATTATCTGCACCTCTTACAGAGAGTATCTCTTTTAATTCTAGAGCAAGGTTTGTATGCTAGTTCTACTTTCATTAAAGAATTTGTTCAATATTTTATTGTTGCGCAGGTAGTTAACATTTTGTGTTATACTGCAAATAAGTGTATTTAATTTTACGATCTGAATCATGCATTGCATTATGATTTAAAGTGAAAGTTATATTTGCAGATTTCCGGCTTTTGGACAAACGATCAGTACGTTTGGACGTACTTCACCGCCACTATTTGCTTCTTCAGCATCAAATATCCCCGTGAATTGGTCACCTGCGTTTTATCCGGACACAAGCACCAATGATTAGTTTTGAAACGTATCCTCTTCAGTGATAAGTGCTTGCTCTGGTAGTAGTTTAGGATTCATGCAATAGATTCAGAAGTTATGAAACGTTCGATTTTAGCCATATTTTTCTCTCGAAATAGGAGGTAAAATAAAATTAAAGAAGCCATATTATTCTGATTCCGAAGTTCAATATGACTGAATCTAATGATTTGTGTCCAGTGCATAATGAAGATTGTTCAGTGATATCGGTATGGCTTTCATAATCAAAACCGAAATGTAGTTAGATGGATTTCAAGTTTTAAAGCAGGTCTGTAATATACTATGCAAATTAAAATTTTATATGGAATTTGTTTAAATTTAAACGAAATTCCATTTAAAGAAATTATACCTTCACATTGCTTCACTTTTCTTGTAATTTGAATAATTTTTGTGGTTGGAATAAAATAAATAATAAGATCTTTGTGTATGTTAGCATTTTTAAAATCAATGAGTTGATTAACATCATTACTACAAAATACGCAGTAATAATCGATGATATCATAGTGTTGTTCAATAAATCCATTCGTAAGGTTAAAGTAAGCTGATTAACCATGTTAGTGATGAAGGAACATTCACCGCATTCTTGCTAAAGATGAAATTTATGATTACTTTAAGCTGAATCATGGTCGGTGGAAAGCAAACAATGTGAAGCAAGAAGAAATCGATTGCATTTCTTTTTTTGAATGCTATGGTTTGAATGTTTGGAAATGCTATTTTTGGGAAGATTTTGTTGGGGAGAAAGAATTACGGGAATGTAAATTGCGAAAAGCTTGATCCAATAGTTAAGAAAGGTATTCAACTTACTTTGGTAATGTGAGGAATTTCTTAATTGGTGGCTCGGCTTCTTCGGAAGATTTTTTTGCATCTAATGATGTAGTTTTTGCACAAGGAATGTTTGCTAATGTTTATGTCAACAAAGTATTTCATGTTGATTGATCATATCTATGGTTAGCAAACTTATGTGATTTGTTATCTGCCTAATAATCACCATAAACAATTAATGTTTCATGTTTTTCTTTTTCTTTTACTCTATGTCTTTATTATGAAGTTTATGATCACTTTGATGCTCCCTTATAATTTGAATTTTCCACAACAATCTTCATCTTAGAACGAAAATAAAAATTTGTCAAGTTTCAAAAACGAGAAATAGAACTATTTTGGAGGGATTTCGGAGAATGTGCAAGGTTTTGTATCATACATATTTCATACAAATTGTGAAGAATGATTTGTATCACCCAACTTAACTATTTATTAGTAGTCGCAGGACGAGGAAACTAACATTTCATGCTGAACATGTCTCTAACTTAGTTCATTCTTAGAAAAATATTTGAGAAGCAATGTAATGGAAGATGTTTCTTCATTTGGTTGACATTCGACCCAAACTTTTCCTTCATATTCATACGGGCTTAAAATTAAAGGAGGATATTTCTACAATTAAGTATGCAAATCCTGAAAGTAAGCATTATATGCGGCTCGATTTTTGAGTTGACTTTGTAGGAGAGATTGCTCGATGACGCTAATTTGAACATTCATTGTGAGAATTTCTGATTCCATCTTTTGTAGAGCTTGCTTTAACTTTAATATCGGAGCTGCAATTATTTCATGAATCAAGAAAAAATACGTTTTTTAAAAAGAATACCAAAAAATAGGTTTTAAATATTTCCAGGCATCTCGCAATTTAGAAACCAACCATCGCTATTTAGCATTACCTATAGTAATTAGCTTTTTCCACTCGTGATGTCTTCATTTGAAGCTCTGAGGAATATCCATCCTACGATGCTTCAAGACTCTCAATACATTGTGATCGTGATGAATATTCAATGGCATTATTCATGTATGGTCAGTGATATCAGTAGGAATGAAGACAAGAAAAAAACTCCCATTAAGCAAGCTATTGGTCAATACTAGACATATAATTTTTGTTTACTCAATATTAAATGAAATAACTATGTTTATGGCACCTCCATCACTATTTCGAAGACTTTTCTCGTCAATTTGTTGTTTGATTTGTTCCAATTCATCATTGACACGTTGCAATTTTTGGGTACGCTCCGAAATACCACCACTAATTTCTCTATTCAAATAAACAATGCATTTTATTATAAAATTAATATTAGAATTTATTTGATAAAGAATTTAACAAAATTTTAGCAATTCTGATTTATATATTACTTGTATTTTTCTCTCGCTTCATTCATTCTCTCTTTAGCAAGGCAAAACTTCGTCAATACAGATTCCAATTGGCTATTGAAATGTTTCTCCCTGTAAATGGAAATTTGAATGTCAAGAAAAATTTATAAAAATCATATGAATGGATTGTCTGTCACCTGCTGCTAATTCGTTCCATAGTTTTGCCAAGCTCATTACAAATACTTTGTAAATGCGGCTCTGTCGTATTTAGCAATTCTGCTAATGTTTTCTGTAAGGATCGCATTTGTTCTAAATGCATTCTCCAATCCTAAATAATACAACAATTCCATTTATTTTCCCTATATTTCACATATGTGAATATCAGTTAGAATGTTTGCTGCTGAAATTTCGACTATTTTTTAACTGTCATTATTTTTCTTTGCAAATGAATTATTTGGAAATCAAAAAAAAACTAATCGATATGTTGAACTTATAGCGCATACTTTTGAATCCTGTTCGAAGGTAACTTTAAGACGTGGTGCTACTCGTTCAACTTCAAGTTTCCACGAATTCACATCTGTATTGCTATGAAGGATACCATCTAAAGGTTGTTGCTAAAATTTGGAAATTTCGAAATATGAAATTTTATAATTAAATTTAATATTGGAAAGAAAACATCACACTACTATGCTGATAAGTGCTTCATTTTTCAGAATAAAGTTAGATAAACTTAACGTTTTTGTCATCAGTGATTCTTGAAGATAGCATTACTTCTAGATCCATTACAATTTCATTATCATCATCGTCGGCAATCTGGATTTGTTCGTCTTCATCAAACTAAAATTTCCTTGCAACTGTTCAATAATTGACATCTGCTTGGGAAAACTTTAAATTTCAGACTCTTCAATTTAGATGGGGCAAAATTTAGTGTCTTAAAGAAGAGCAAATGTTATGTTAATTGTTAGCAAATTTAAATTTAAATATGATAATATAGTATAATTATGTTTCAATGAGACATTTTGAAGAAGGATTTTTTTTACCTCTTCAGCAATAATTTCAGCTTGATCAGTTGTTACATCCGTTTCTTCATCATTTTCCGGTATTGGATCTGCTCTAACAAAAATTTAATCTAACAAACAATCAATTTGGAATTTTTTTCTTTCTGGTAAAATGTGAGAAAATCAACAAAAAAGCAAAGGAAATGAACTGGAGCTAATAAATATGAAATTAAGCAAAAATTAGTTAAATTGAAAAATTCAAATTGCAACAGCTGCTGAAGATAGCTTCATAAAAACTTGAA
>CAKAEH010001967.1:0-20506 GCA_916381525.1 Cercopithifilaria johnstoni | reverse complement strand
ATATATATGTACAGAGCACTTGAAATAGGCGAAAATTGTTAAACGCTAGAGCATCTGTCTCTTCCCCTGCTGGCATATTTGATCTTCCTTTTACATTTCAAATATAAAAAAATTGAAACTTTGCTAATTAGAGGTACGTTTCACTTTATTCCTTCCCTGTATTTATATTCATAAGTAATTTATAATTATTGCACATCTTCGATGTTCCAGCTATTACTGTTAGAATAATATTTTAATAATGTAAAATATTTAATAAATTGACATATTAAATTTTTTTAATTTTGAACACTTATAATAGTGAAGGTCATCACAAATCTATTTTGCACATGCGGAAAATATTCGTAGAAGCTTCAAAAGGATCGAAAAGACTCTGTAATATGTTTACCCGCAAGGAGCAACTAATCAGAATCATTGATAGTTGTCAACACTAAAGGGACAGTGAACCTATCTGACGAGGTGACGTTTAGCCGGATATGGTATCATTAGAACTTTCCATGAAATCTAGTGAAGTTATTTCAGTGAGCACATTGTGATTGTAAATTCTATTCTCACAATCGAATTTAAAGAGACTCAGAGAAAAGTTTACTTGTCATTGCCTTGTTCCATTCCTTTTTCTTATTCCTTTCTTCTAATGATACGAATGCAGAAACTTCAATTTCAGGAAAAATTCCAACCAATGCTGCTAAGGGCAGTTATATGATTTAGAATTGTTTTTTTTCTATTCTTGAAGTTTTTAGATGTTTTTGTCTTTCGTGTCCGATGATTTCCGCTAATTCATTACTGAATATTCCCATCCCTTCGTTGAAAAAAAAAATTTTATGTTTTCTCTTATGTTTTAAAACTATTTTTCGTTTTCTTCAAACATTTGTCGCTTATTTTCTTGTTGAATACTTTACTTGTCATTTCTTGCTAGAAAACGTTTGGATTATTTCCAATTAACTAGTTTCTGATTCCATAGAACTTTATCGAAAAGCTTATTATAGTGCATAGTGTCATAAAATCATTAAATGATGTGATAGCATGCAAGACACATTTACTAGAAGATTAATGAAAGTGAGAAAGTAGGCTAATTAACAGAATTAGGTTGATCTCGCTGTCTTGTGCATTGCGGGGTCATTTTTTGATGATGCAGAATCTCTTAATCATTATTATTATCATCAATTTGTATATCTTGGACGCTGCTGATAAAGTATTACTGTTGATAGGCTGGATATTTTAAACTGACTGGTTTGTCAACGAGAGAAAGTTGATAAAGACAGTTCATTGACGGTTACGGAGTAGTTTATCGATTTGCTGTTCTGCGTCCAGCTATGGAGTGAAATTATATAGGTCGACAGTGGAATTTTCTATGAACTATAGCGCTCAGAGGTTGTGTGTCTGCAAAAGATCGATATCCGATTTCCATAAATTGCTTCTTCCTCTGAAATGTAGTCTTTTACTACAGTTTGCATTCTTTTAAAATCTGAACTTTTGTATTATGTTATATATTTTGGAGTCTTTACTTAATTCGTTATCATCAGACTGTCCAAAAAAGCATTGGAGTACCTTATGGTAACATTGAACACTAATTATACTGCTAGGGATCAAAATCGAAAAATATTAGTCATGAGCTGATCTTCTATTTTTCTCGATTTTCCCTTAGTTTTTCTACTTTTGTCTGATTAAAAATGGTAGGGCGGAGTTGATATTTATCACTTTCCCTGACAATGGTTGATGCTTGTTTGGCAGTAAGTGAGAAGTTTCATTTGATTTGTATATGAGTGCTTATGGCAGTAATAGTTACTTCAACAAAAATAACTATCTTTTTTTTATTGCAAAATTTCCCGTATCTTTCCTTAGCTATGTAACAAATTTTTCAATGGAAGTGATCATCGAAATGAAACGAGCGCTAATCGAGCAGTGCAAAGTTTACATCGTTGGAAACTAAACAATGAATGCTTTTTAATTCCACTAAAACGACTTTTAATATTGCTTTAATACTTTTTTATCCCCTATACAGCAACATATAGTTGTAAAGATCGACTTAGTAAACACCTTGTTCGTCTGAACGTAAATAAAGCTTTTGAAATTTACATTCCATGATTTGGTGCCCTTGCCTAACCACTATTAACTCTATATTGTGATAAGGTATTTGAGATGGGTTTGAGAGAGAATTGTACAACTAACTGATCTGTTTTATAATTGACCATTCAATGTGAACAGCTGTTTTTGAATTGTCATTTGTTTAGATTATAGTTTTATATAAATTGTTGGATTATACCCCTCGATTTATGAAAGGCTTTACTATTTATCTCCAGAGAAGACATGAACAATGTGAATCAACAATTGTGAGAAATATGGCTCTGATGTTGACATTTTGTAGGGCAAGCTTTCAAAATAACCTACATGCTTTCTAGACGCAGTGTAGGATACTACGGTCAAGTGGAAGAAGCTGTGTTTCTGCTACCAATTCTTTTGGGGATGGATTGTGTGTTCACTTGTTACTGATGGCGTGTAATGCACCTCATTATAAGACATTTAGTTCCGTAAAGTTTTGTCTAGTGATCTCCAGAAAAGCCTTGTTCCGGATCAATAATGCTACAAACAAAAAAAAGTACATTTGACAAGCAGTAATTGTGTCATTGATAAAGGAAATTTATTTATGATTCTCTAAATAGCAACTGTGATTCAAAATGCATCTAATTTATTTCTCTACTTGATGCCAGCTTTCGTAATTGGGTAGAAATGGTTTTTTTATTAACATCTTGTTACATCTTGTTTTTTCTTTTATTTTTGTCTTACGTTTTGATGATATCTATCTTTCTGTGATATCTCTCCCTTGCTTCATGGTGCAAGTGCTACGCTGGTAGTATCTTTTTTAAGGTGCTGTACAAATATCTTTTTGAATGAATATTATGGTTTCAATTCAGTCATCCTGAGACCATTATCGATCCACCGAATGCATGCTACCATAAAAAAACATAACGGTAAATCATTTTTTCCATATTATATCGACTGGGGAAAATCTTTTGCTGTATTATTACAACAACAGCAATATATGAGCACTGATTCAATGACAAAACTAATCGATGTTCGCATGGCCAACTAATGACAGAACTAAAATTTAGTTATAGTGCTGTAGTTTACATTTAGCAGAAAGGTTAAAGAAATATTTCAAAATTTTCCATGTAAGTCCTTCACTCCTCATCGTGACAATTTGACAGTAGTATATTTGCTATTTTCGTTTTGTAGCAAACATTAATTAAATTGGTCGGAAATAGGAAGAGTTGGAGAAGGATAATTCGGTAAAAATAATTTTTCAATAATACTGGAAAAATAACTCAGGTAATTTTTGCGATACAGTGCTGCAGCTATCAAGTTTAGTAATACTTGGAATACGTATCAATTTTTGTATTCCAAGTATCACTGGTATTACAAAAAAATTTGGATGCAAAATTAAAAAAAATTTTTTTTTTAGAATATATACAAATATATATACATTTTTTATGAGCTGTAAATTTCTATGCTTCTGTCTTCAGAAATAATTAGAGAGAATTCAAAATTTGTTGATCTATAGTAGTTAACTCTACTCTTCTTAAATCTCATTTGCTGTAGCGTAGGAGTTTATAGAAACACATTTTAAAGTCTTGTCGATATTTTACTGATAATGAAGTACAATTTACGGTATTAGTTGTTCGTTTTCAGTGATTGCAATGCCATCACGTTTGGGATCACGTCCAGGTTGTACGGTAGTGCAGCAAATGCCACGACAGGTCAAAAAAGTTTGTTTTTGAAAACTCTTCGATATTTTTTTGTTAGAAATTTAAAGTTATAATCTGAATAGGTGAATGACATAGTGGTAGTGTATGTTCTCTATCATTAATTCATTTTTGCTGAAGTCTAATTGGTTGTGAGATCTTACACACTTATACGTATTTATAAATCGAAAATTGTCAAGGATTGATTTAGGTCTCAGTGCCTAAAGTACCCGATATTAATGCTCAAAAGTACGGAACATGTCAAACAAATGTTATTGAGGCAGCAGCGACAAGAGACCTTTACGAATTGGAAGGTTCTGTTATATTGCAGCGAAAGAATGGCTTATTAGAAAATGGAAGATCTGATAAAAGTAAGCTTTTTATTTTCTTTCCACATAAAAAATTTCCCTGATAGGCGTTCAAAATCATTCTTAGATTTTCCACTTGTTTCAGTGGTTACCAAAGGATTCATTAGTTAACTTGGTCAATTACCACTCAATGTTTCAATGTGAAGTTCAATTTATGATTTTGGGAAAAAATTTATTATTTGAAATGAAAATTCAGCTGAAAAATTTTGTACATTTGTTTGTTTTCGGAAATATGTCATTGTTTACTTAATTATTACTATCTGCAACAACTGGAGCTTTTCGTTTGCTGATTTGAGGAGGAGGGGACGGGAAAGGTATTTGGTGAGAAGGAGGGACAAATAATTTAAACTGTACTTTGTTTTATTCCTTAGGAAGCGCGAATATTCCGAAGTAATAAATGTTTTTTAGGCATTGTCACCAGCATTTCAGTTAACAAAGAGCATATTATTTACAAGCTCTCTTTATCTAAGGCCGAGTTACTTAGCTTTAGAAAAACAAATCAAGGCATTTTTATCAACAGATATTAAATTTGATATATGAGCAGTGTAACTGGATCAAGTTTTGATGGAAAAAAACTTGCTGTTAAAAAATTAAGTATGCATATACTTAATCTTCTTTTCCACATTACTTCGCATTACACTTTCTTCCCTACTGCTGCAGACTGTATTTAATTTTTATTTTTTAATATACTTTCTTTGCTCTAGTTCCTGAGTTTTCCTGAGTCTTCCTGAGTTTTTGTCAATTTTTGAAATTAATTTTTTTTTTCTTTGCTATCGTCGAAGGTTAATGAATAAAAATCTAGATGATGGCAGAATTTGATTATGATAATTTATTTTTTTGGAAGCTTACTTATTCTTTGCATAAATGAAGTAGAATTTACAGGCACAAAGTCGCCGTTAAACGTGATACATATACCATCTACTAGCATGACAGCATTGATGGTACCTTCAAGTTTGTGTGTCAGCGACGATTCATATTCTGCTCATATGCTGTTCAGCAGGAGAAAAGGTTTGTGCTGCTTATTCTTTTCGTTTATTCTTCTATACAATTTGTCTTACGTGAAAATCGAAGATCAACTAGTAAAGTTACAGAACGATTGGGGAATATATATATATATATTTCCCAATCGTTCTTATATATATATATTTCTCGTCCTTTCTCTTTTTATTTCATAAAAAAAGATTTTCATTTTTCTCTCCACTTGTTAAGCATTATTTTTCCTAACATGCATTCTTTGCATTAATAATGAAAACATGTCAAATTTTTGAAATTTCAAGTTTAAATTTGGATTTGACTAAGTTACAAGTATGTTGGGACTTATCAAAAATCATCGGGTGTCTTTAAGATATGGGAAATTTTTCTCTTGAGCATGCTTATTGTCCTGTCCTCTGTAATTCTGATTTGACTTTATTTAATTCATTGGAACAAACAGAAAACATACGTTCTTTTTCTCTTTATTTGTTCTTATCATTTTCATACCTGTGTACGTTATCATTTTTACATTTTGCAAACCCTTAACAATATTTGTTGAAAAACGCTATGTTCATCTAAATACATTTTTTATTGATGTTAGTTTTCTTTTTTGACAATTGTTTAAAGGGACTCTGGGCAGGTCACAGCATTAGTGTAGCTGTACATAACCTAGGTTAATGAGCCCGTGAAGGATGTTTTTTAGCGTTAATGCTTACTAGGATGACAGCTGATATTTTTTTTACGCTTATTCGCTGCCACAGTAGCAAAATCTTGTCTAGGATTGCATGTCCACTCAAATAATTAAGATTGATGGCCATGAATGGCTACCGAATCCAGTAAGTGGTTCTTCCCTTCTGGTTCTGAATATTGCAAATGTTCCTTATTCGTCACTTTCTTTCAAGTCAATTTTATACCTATTTCCAAAAGTTCCTTTGATTTACTATATCTTCCTATTGCTTTTTCATCTTTATATTCATCTGAACTTTAGTATTGTGGATCCGGTACGTGACCTGTTGTGTCCCATCAGTTTCATAGTCTTGTCCATCCTTCATTCGATCCGTTTATTGATGCTATAGGAACAGGTTCCGCATGCATCAACAAAATGGGTTGTA
This sequence comes from Cercopithifilaria johnstoni, assembly GCA_916381525.1. Classification (NCBI taxonomy): domain Eukaryota; kingdom Metazoa; phylum Nematoda; class Chromadorea; order Rhabditida; family Onchocercidae; genus Cercopithifilaria; species Cercopithifilaria johnstoni. The sequence continues at coordinate 14,317 of CAKAEH010001967.1, read as the reverse complement.
ATGATTTAGAATTCAACAATTCATCATTGAGGTTTCATTTTTTTGCAATAAATTTGTTGAGAAAACAATTAAGATGAAATTCGATCATAACATCAAGTTAAATAATGATCGAATTTCATTTTAATATTATGAAATCGTTGAATGAAAGAATGTGACTTCTTTCACTTTGTTTAAAGATTTATTTTTTTGTGCAAACCATGTTCTTTAGTTTTCTTTATTATACGGTAGTGATAGATGATTTGATAGCACCATTTCTTTATCAGACAGAGCAGAATGATGTGGCAATAGAAATTTTTGTTGGTTATCAGATTTGGCTGTAGAAAAATTATAATTTTTTTCTTTGAACATTTACCAAAACTTTAAATCGAGGTACACTGGTGCTCAGTTTTTTTGTTCATAAATATAAAGTTTTAAAAGTATGATATAGACAAGAATGGTTGGTTTTGTTGCATGTGTCATTTATGAATTTTCTTTGCTAACATCAAATGAAGATTCTTCGGACTGATTTTTTCTTATCTCTGATATTTAATCGACCAGATGTATCTGAAATAATGATATGATGCTACAATGAGAATGTGAAATCGTGCAATCAATTGAAAATCCATATAAATGAGTATAAACTAAGCTTACCCTCAATAAATATTTTAGTAAATTTGGTCGTGATGGATCAAATTTTTGAAGAGATTTTTTACTGAATGTGGGAATGTATGTTTATGATTTTCTTTGCTAACATCTAATGAAGATTCTTCGGACTGATTTTTTTCTTATCTGTGATATTTGAACCAGATGTTGGTATTAAGTCCAGTTGTTCGGTTTAATATTGACTGACTTTTACAAGTTTCATTTGTTTTCTTTACTGATATTGTTTTGAATTCCCTTCTCGATCGTTGTTTTTATAAAGAAAATTATCTAATATATTCAAACATATATGTTAGAGTAATAGTGGAACCCTGAATTATTTTTTGTAGCAAAAAAAATTTTTTTTGATCTAGCAGTAAATGCGGTTGCATTTACCGAGAATTTTTGTGAGTTGCAGTCTGTATAAAGAAGTAATGTTAGTGAAAAATGAGTTCTAATTTCGACTAGATTACTTTTCAATGGAGACATAAGACTGTTTCCATTTGATAGTAGGACTATCTTTTGGTCAGCTTATAAATAATGTAGCTAAATGCAACTTATCACAATACTGTTATTTGAAATGACTGTTAGCTGCTTCATTCTTACCCATCACACTTATCATCACTTACATCTCTTCATATTTTATAATATTTTCACTTAAATGTAATGAGGTAGTTGCTGATGAATTGTTCATCCCTTTGTGTATCATTCGTAGAAACATTTGATTGTTTGTATATTGAAGGCTAGAAAAGTTTTCCACTGCAAGTGTTTCTTCCCTGTGAAACCTTAAATACCGTGACGTTTTAGTTTTTTTTTTGGATTTCGCTTCCGAATGTTAATTTTTGAAAAGGTTATGTTAAGCGTGTTGCTGTCTGTGGATTCACTTTTGAAAGGAAAAGTGCAATAATAGTGTTTTGTTCCAAATCTAATTTTTCTGTCTATTACGCCGCAAAATTCTATTTCTGTTTATTAATGCAATCAATTTTGGATGACGCCCGCAAATTGGGAGTATATCAGCGTTTTTGCCGGTTACTGTCACCCCCTCACATTCTCCTCATTTCTCTTCGTTTTGTTGGAAATTCTTGGACTCTCTAGTTGTTCCATTCTCGGTCCATTTTTCAACCACTTCATCTGTAGTTGTTGGTAATGTTCCTGAAATTGTATGTGATGTTGTACCTTAATAGGTATTTGTACATTTAACTGGACAAAATTTTTTCGAAAGTTTTACAAAGGTACTAGTGATCATTTTTTTCTAACTTTTCTATACACTGATCAAATCAGTGGATTTGGCTAGAGAATGTTGTGGTGGAAAGAGAGATGAATAAATTTTTTTTCAGTAAAAAGATTTACAGCAGTGCACCATTGTTGTAATAGCTGTCATAATGATTCTTGTATTCTTATTAAATTAATGGAAATATGGTGATTAACATTTGTGACTGCTTCTTTAGTGAATACACAGCGTAGTGTGATTATATATGAAGGTAAGTTTTGTTAATAGAAATTTGAAGGACACTGACTTCTGGTATTGCTGTTATTTTCCCATTTATTTTCCGTCTTTCATTTGCAGTGCATTATCCAAAGACAAGTATGTAATTTAAAGCTAAATAGATTACAAAATAGTCAATTTGAAGGATAGAATGATAGAAACTTTGAGGCAAGAACTTTCTTGAGATGTTAAATTTATAGGAAATAATGATTACAGAACTTTTTTTACGAGATAGTATGATTATATATGTTTCGTGAAATGATAATATATCAGACGGATGTCTATTATTAGCCTATCATCTAAATGATGATATTAAATATTAGTATAGACAAGATTGTCTATAATATTGGATTAAGATTCAGCTTTTACTTTACTGAGTGAGAATTGTCGCAAAGTAAACAACTCAACGAATCAGTTTCACTTTTACATGTTGCACATTTTCACGAACATATGTATATTCTATAGACAAATAGCTATATTTTCGTTTATATCTATGTTTTTGAATTTTAGTGCATTAACAACTAATGGTCATCTCTTTTTTTGTCAACTTTAATTTTTTTTTCAAATGGTCATCTTTTTTTTCGTCAACTTCGTTACTCCTTTCCTGAAACCGTAATAAAATTTATGACTTTCCAGTTAATTATTTTCCCAGTTAATTATTTTCTGTAAAATATTACTGACCGATAAATCGGAGAGTTATTAACTCAGTAGCTGATAAACGAGGAATAATACAGTTTGCAACGATGTGACTTTAGAATCTTTCTGTTCTTACATAAGTAATGAAAACATATCTTTTTACAAATCATGCTAATAAGGTTTACTATAGTCATTGCCGTGCCATTTAGGCAAGTGCTTTTCCAGCTATTTTGTGTCTTAATGTCACATAAATTCATTCAATAAAGTTATTGGTTTAAAAAATGTAATGGAAAACTTTCAGATCATTCCATGAACTTGGAAAAAGAATGTCGAGGGAATTTGATTACAACATCACCATCCTTATCGGCTTCTTTGAAGCAACGATCCCTTTATATTAATAGGCAGAATTCTGATAAATTATCTTATAATGGATGTCATCGGAATTCTGCCGGTTCTAACTCAAGTCATGACAGTTCCTCTGGTTTCGAAAGCATGAAGGTGTTTAAATTTTTCCGTTTACTATCGTTTTCGCAACATGCAATTAGTGACAATGATTTTTTCATGATTGCTATTGTAGAACCATGTCGTTACTTTTTGTATTTGAATTTAAAGACTTCATTACTCACATTCTTAATATAAGAATAAAACTCCGTAAGGTACTTTTCAGAGAGATTCTGTAATTAGATGAAAGAATAACAGGACGAAAGAAGACAGGAAACAGGAATGAAATTAACAAAAATAGGGATCCGAAGGCGATTACTTATATTGTCACCATTTTTGCATGATTTGTCAGATGTTTTTTGTCAGAGTTTCGGGACTAAATGCACAAGTAAACCATAATTTTATAAGCGAAGGTTATAACCTCCATAGTGTTACTTCCAGATTGAAGTGGAAAATTTTAATGGCTTGATAGAATTTGTTTAAACCAGTTAGTGATTGCAAATGTAAAATAGTAAGATTAAGATTTATTATACCAATTAGAGTGATAGCGAAGTTAAAAATTTTGATTATCTGAGTATTTAGCAACTTTCAGAGTGGTTCCTCGCATGTTTGTTCAGTAATTGGTAGTCAAGGCGCTATTGCTAGTAATTCTTCATTTTTAAGAACTTCATCCACTGGTTTGTTCCTTTTCTGATTTTCTTATCTGTAACGTTTCAATTAGAAATTTTTTGCCAATTTATAGCGTATTATTCTTCACAATACTCAATCTACCTACCTATTGATGGTGATAGTCGTTCGGTTTTTATTAAAGTATGTGGATCGTCGTCGAATCTGTTACTGGACAATTCCCAATCGCGTCTTTCGATGCAGAGCAGCAGCAGTGGTGATGCTTCTTTGATCATAAATAATATGACGAATGTGTTTGATGATTCAGGAGCTGAACATATCCGTGGAGATAATCTAGAGGATATTTCTAGATTATCGTTTTCTGACATAATACTTAAAGGAATGCCGGTATGTCACATATATATATATATATATATATATATATATGCAAAACTTTTTGGTTATATGAATATAATGAAAGTAAAGTTAAATTATATTAAAATGGATGATAGTGTCATTTTTAGTTTTGATGAGTTTGCTAAAAAAAAATGTGAGTTATTTGTTATGATTGGTTTTATTTTTCTCAACAATTTTACATCCCTTTTGAGCGTTGTTTTTGCAATAGCATAATTGCTACTTTTTGTGTCACTTATTAAATGAAATCATTATCCAATATTTCTTCCGCTTTATTGCTTATTCATTTCTCGGACTTTATTTCTTATGCATTTCCCGTAAATGAGATGCCATTTGTTGAAGTTGACTCATCTAGGATGTTACAGGAAGCAGAAATTTTGGCACTATGGCTGGGTAATTTGGGATACCCAGAATATTTAACAGCATTCTTGACTCAAGGCTACGATCTCTCGACGATCGCTCGGATAACACCTGAAGATTTGACAGCTTTAGGAATAACCCATCCAATTCATCGAAAATGTCTCATTTCTGAAATTCATAGGTGGCGTATAAGAGACAGTTGGCCAACACTGGTACCATCAGGAGAGTTAAGGTTATTTTTGTTGTTAGTAATTTTTGAATTACTTGCTGCTCGAATTGTTTTGCTGTTGTTTGAAAAAAAGTTAACATCTGTTGTTAATAATACGTTGAATGAATGTTTTAGAGATTGGCTTCCATTAATTGGCCTTCCTGAATATATTACCTTATTCGAGAATCAGGGATACTGCAGAATTAATGAAATTCAAAATTTTATGTGGGAAGACTTCGAAGATATTGGCATCAAGAAGTTGGGGCATTTGAAACGTCTTGGCCTTGCTATCAAAAAAATAAAGGTTGCTATTATTGTTAAGCTTGCTTAAATACTTGTTGGATATATATTTCGAGACACGTCGATTGTTTTTAAAGCAAGTTTTGAGCTCTATCTGTAATGCTATTTTTGCGTTCTGAATGTTTTAACATTGCGAAGTGGTGATTACTGGGCAGTCTTCTAGCTTGGCGAGATATATCATTGGGAGCTTCGTGCAAGCCGAGAAGGCTCTATCTTCTAGTAGTTAAAATGTAAATATGCTATAGATTAGATGGAATGGATAACGAATTCAGCTCATGGTCGGTGTTCATTACTTTTGTTATGCAGTAATGTTACTAGTAGTAGAGGCGCTCATTGAACAACAGACGGTTCTATTTGTGGAAGTCACCTTTTTTATGAAACAAATTATGGGTAGTGAACCTTGCACGGAACATTGACGAAATTTTCATTGTCCTGAATATTTTCATCTTTTGTTAACACCACCAGGTTAAGTTAGAAATGAACTTCCTGAACTTAAAACTTTGATTTATGATAAAAACCAAATTCTAGATACCATTTTTAAAAAGCAGTTAAATCGATTGTTGTTAAAGAAAGGTTTTTTTAAAGGAAGTTATAGTTTGCATATTATATAAGCTGTTTACCTAGCTGTTTATAGGATCACGAATCTGGTCGAATTCAGTCGAGCAATGGTCTTCAGCAACTTGTACATCGTAACAAAATAGATGCTCAGGCAAGTTTCTTATTAGGAAGAGCTACTTCATTAACGTAATTCTTTTCTCTTTCTTTCCAGTTCTATTGTTCATTTTCTCTCTCAAGTAAGCATTTCACAGATACACGCATATTTAAAGAAATTTACACTTGCGTCAGTTTTAAAAAAAACTCTTTTAGCCAGTTTACGATGGTTTACATTCATATCTGACACCATCACCTCCTGCTCCATTATCCACGTTTCACTCTAACAGTTTGGGCACCTCATACGATAATTACTGTAGTATCGAAAGACAACGTTCACACATTCGTGAAGTCCTTTCTGCTGAATCACATGCACAAAAACAGGTAGTTCAGATAATTTTTATTGTGGGTAAAAATTGAAAATGCTGAAAATACGTGCTGAAAATATGTAAAATACGTGTTAAAATAGTTTGAATATTTTTCTGTTCAGGTATATTCACACCATCAATCAACTGTAACGAACGAGACGATTCCCCATCATTTGCAAGAATGTGATGGACAGTTGCTGGAATCGGACTTAAATAAGGAAACAAGTTCATTACATATAAATCTGTGTTCCCTTTCTCGAATTCTTTCTGATGAAAACTTCCAGAAACATTCCGTCATCGGCCAGCAATTATCCATGTGCTCCACTAAGATTCTAAGCACCGCTGATAATTCGATCAATTCTGATTCAGAAGACTATCCACCTCCTCCGGGTTATTTTATCATAATTTTTAACCGTGACATTACTTGTAAAGACCACTCTCTCTGCATAACAGATTCTCTCTATATCTGAAACGTTTCGACATTATCCATCAGCTTCGGTTGGTGACACTATCCTGAATAAAAAAGCGCGTAAGTAATACGCTACAGCGAATGTGGTTAATACAGTTTACATTGACAGTGTACACTGACAGAAACAAAACAAGGACTAACAAAAACTCTGTATGTTTCATGAAAAACCTATGAGTGATCAGTCTTTGGATAACTAGCGGTTGCCTAATAATAAATTCTTATACTTTTTGATCCAGCATAGTAAATTTTGTTATAATCATTTATAAAGTGATTCATTTCAGCACCCTTAGCATGTGAAGGGTCCATTCAGCTGTTGAGATTGGCTTTCAATGAATCTGTGATGGCAGCAACAACTGAATCAGACACAGCAGATAATAGTAATTTTGGACAGCACTATAATGAGATTAATTCCTTCTCATTAAACAAGCAACTTTCATTTGCAAATCATAACTCTGGTGCAATAAAAAATCATGATAGTTTATCGTTAAGACGCAAATGCAACGAAGGATCGACAAATACGTGCTTTTCGCAGCGGAACACGCCATGTCGCAGGTAAACATATTCCACGCAGATTTTCACCAAAAATTCAATCTAACCAGTCTAAAATACAAGCAGGTAAAAGTTAGAATCCACAGATATTACAGCGACACTCTTTTTTGGTGTTTTTGGCAGAGTTTCTTACATACAGAATTTTGCAGAAAAGTACAAGTGATTTATCATAATAAACCTTCATTCAAGCTCCTTAGTTTAAAATGTCAATTTATGAAACTATTATTGAGTTCTGATACTTCTATACTTTATTTGCACAATTGAAGTTACTCAACATCAACGAATAATGGCGATGTATTGAATGATATTGGCAGTATGCTGCAGAATTTAACGGATGAGTTGGATGCGATGTTATTACCTTCGCAGTCAATCCGATTTTCTCCTGGTAGACAAATTCGTTTTTAACAGCATAGAAGTTGATAGACACAAATTTAGAGCTTTTTTTTGTTTTCCTAATTATGAGATTAATATTGTGTAAATAATTCGGGATAGATCTCTGAATAAAGGGTTGGGAAATATCCACTTCCTTATTATCTATTGCCTTTGGTACTAACGATGTATCTATGCTCAAACCCACCAAACATATATCACAGTATGTGTAGAACAGTTGTTGATAGCCATTATTTCAACGGGTAAGTTATCTCATTGTATATGAAGCAGTAAATTCAAAAAATCGTAACTTAAACTAAATAAATTTAACAAGAGAAGAAGCATAAATTTTTTTAAGAAGCATAAAGCGTTTCCAAACAAGTTTACGGAAAAGCTGCATAGTTTACAAAAAATTAAGGAATACAAGTGGATTCCGGTGATGTGTAGCTTAAATTCAGTAAGAAGTTTTCTCACTGTGTAGCTGTCAAGTTTATAACGTGGACACAGAAGCTATGAAACTTAGTTTTATTGTTCGTTTTACAGATGAATTTTCTGCACTTTACTCAATCGACATAATTATGTGATAGTGAGGTAGAGCTAAGATATCCATCATTTGTTTTCATATACTCGTCTTACATGTAAATAGCACATTACCATTATGCAAGCAATCATTCATTTGTTGCAAATACCGCTGAGCAAATTTTAAATGAAAATATAGGAACAAAAACGAATGTTGCTGATCTTATGCCTTGTTTATTTCTTTGCAGATATTACGGTAAACTCAATATGTTTGTGGTATTATTTTACATGTTTTAATTATCATCTGAATTATCGTTATTATCTATCTAATCTCACGCTTTTTAACGAGCAAATTTTTTAATAAAATTTGATAAGAATGTCGGTATCAGCCTTGTTTTTAACAACTTCAGTTGTTCTTCACCGGAAAGCCAGTATTTGTTGCATGCTCTATTTTGTAAACTGTTGGGGCCAAATAGGTAACTTATTATCAGTGGATTGCAATTTGGAAATACTGACATTCTAGTATACTGATATTGTATTAATTGTATAGTATTTCAAAATTAGATTACTGATTTAGACGCTGTTGCAGATTTCGTTCATGACATGTATCTCGAAGATCGACATAACTTCAGAATGGATTATAGTGTTTGATTGAGAACATCATTCAAGATAAACATGCTAATACGGATGTGATTATTGAAGCTTAGAGTTGTAACATAAAGGCTCCACAGGTGATAATGGAATCGTTTTGATAGTAAGGAAAAAAAAAGTAAATATCGATATTTTACTCGGAAGGATCATAATTCAAGGTGGATGTGATTCAAAATTCTGTGTTTTTGATGACTGGCACAGATAATGGTTGTGTTATCACACAATCGTCAGAGAGAGAAAGAACATCGCAGGTGGAGTTTTAATGGTTGAAAGAGGATTTATACTGTACATTATAACACAATTTAGGAAATATCACGAGTGGGGTTAATCGCCAGGTTGTTCACCTTTAGGGAAAATTTGGTAGAATTTGATTGTGATTGTAGGGATTTGATCGGGTGCAGATGGTAGTACTCCTTGAGTAATAACTCGACAATTACCCATACTAGAAAATAGTGCACTGGTTACTTTCTCAAAGCATTACTTGCTTTGTTAAAATATTATCCGATTGCAATACTGGAAATGAATTCAAGACAAATTTTGTGTTGTCGTTACTACGAAAGTTAAAAAATGAGCATAGGGTGAAAAAGAATGCGGCGAAGGAATCGGGAAGAGGAGGTCATCACCTGTCAAACGGAAAGATCGACCTGCTATTAAGGTGTTACAGGGACGCAGCTAGAAGTTGAAGGCAGTTTGCTGACTACATGGATGATGCAGTATTACCAATTTATGGAAGGCAACTGATTAGAAAGAAATATTAATGATCGGTAAATTTAGAACGAAGGCCACTCCTAGAGTTTGAATCAAATCTTGCGATTTCGCTGCTCCTTTATAATTATTGGCTTAATTTCGAGCTTAAAAATCAATTTTATAAAAAATGAGTCCTCTTCTCTTCGATTTCACTCGTTTATCCATAACCATTTCTAAACTATAATTAAAAAAATTTTCCCCATCCAAGCCAGTTTTTAAAAATGTTTCAGGTTTAGAAATATTTCAAGACTTCTGAATAAGAAACTCATCCGGAAACTTAGAGAAAAAGATGTTGTTATCCAAGGCACACGCTTCTGCAAGAAACGTCGAGTGAGCCCCCATGCACGTAAAACCACCACGTGCAACGGATTTTTGAAGCATCTCATTCAGGTTTGGGGTTTGAGTTGCAACCTGAATTTTCAAGCTCGAATCTTTGCAAACCGGCGTAATTTGTTCTACCTTGTATTCTGAATCAGGATTTGAACAGCGAGTACAATGCATTTCTTATAACATACAGTGCATACACAACACATATGTATTTCACCGCACTACAAAATTATTAAATGTAGAAACTCTCATGACTTTTTCTATATCATAATTTAGAATCTGTTCAGCAAAAATCCAGAATCTCCATTTAAAAAATCGGACGTACACATATTAATATTAATAATTCCTCTCTTTCTTCCCTTCTGCTTGATTATGAATCATAGAAATAATATTGAAAAAATGGGATGTGCGAATAAGTGAAAAACAAATATTTATACAGCACACAGCTGGTAAGATGTGAGTAGACTGAAAAAAATCGGCTAGCGTCAACAAGTCACTGATATATGAAACTACCTATTTTTTCAAATAATGACAAAGGATAACTAATACACGTATTGCCACAACATACACACTACCGAATATGAAGCTAACAATTTAAACGAAAAATACAATTGGCATACAGACTCCATCGAAGGAACTGAAAAACATCTGCGCTTCATGTTTACAAAGGAGTACCACATATGAATGAACCGTATTAAAACATGCACTACTTGGGATAGAAGAGCGAATAACATAAAAGACAAATGACCTGATTAAATAAATGAATTACATGCTTATGAACGTGTTTCCTGATTTTTTTCTCAAACGGTCCCTTTAAATATGTATTCAAACTTTCCGTGAACGCCTTCGTACAAATTTAAGGCTTTAATAAAAATTCTTTCACTCCTATTTTGCAAATTATAAGTCATTCGGTGCCATAAGTCATTCGTTCTCTCAACCAGTTGCAGTTTTTATTGATAATAAATGATGAATAGATAATCATTGATACCTTCAAAAATTTTTTCGAATAAAAAAGATGTAGGCAAAACATCTTAAATTTACAATAAGAATATGATTTCAGGTACTTCGTTTATTATCAGCTGGCACACTGCAGTTTAATAAAATTGAAGCATAGAAGTGCGAACCACACATCCCCGAAATTTTGACAAGACGAACCTGAATGGGCACAGGATTTATTTCCCGAAGCGCATAGCAATCACTTTTCAACTTTGCATTGTATTCTTATCCTCTTATAAGTCTCCTTAATACCCAGTAGGATACAGACGAATGTGTTAGTTAGGTTGGAGTAAGAAAAGACTTATAAGAGGTGAGCGAGCAACAGTACAAGTTTGGGTCATCAAGCGAAATTAGACGAAAAACCAAGAATCTTTTTTCTTTTCATAAATGTTGGCAATTATCCGGTGCTCGCCCCAGTTGTAAACAAATATTAATCTGACATTTCATGCAGATTATAAAAAAGCATACCTAACGAGAGTGACTACAAAAATAACAACCAGCTTATTTTAGATCACATTGGACAGTCCCGTTTTCGAAAACGCTACAAAATCTTACGAAACAAGAATAAAACAGTTTAACATTATTCAAAAGTTAAAAAAAATGCACACTTTCATGAAGTGTTTAAACACATGCACTACAACCGAAAAAAAGCACTACACTTTCTTCCTTTTTCTTCCTCAGTGGTACCAACTACGAGTGGTAAAAATGGGAACGAAGGGAGGATGCGGCATGAAGAAATATTAAATGGGCAGCTTAGCAAAGATGAATTAAATGTTAATTCAAATTGAAGTTTTTTTATGAAAAGAAGGTGTAGTTCTGCGTTAACAGAATGAAAGTTAACTATTAATGGTTCAAAAGCATGAAGAACTGCTGAAGTATGGTTAGTGCATAACATACTCAGGTCCTGATAAGTATGTACAACTTTAAGGCTTAAAAACCGTTGAATTGTTGGAACCAAATAAATAATGACATGATACAATCCGTTTAATATCGACAAAAAAGCAGTGTAGCGCTTATTTTAAAATTTGGCTTCCTAATTCAAGAAACCCGATTTCATAATGCAGAAAAATGCTTTTCTTAACCACTAATAATTACAAGCAAACATTTGCATTTAATTTTAATAATTACAAGCAAACATTTGGAAAAATTACCTAACAGTGGAGGGAACATAAGTAAGCGCATTTACGCCCTTTATAGTGAAATAAAAAAAAATATACACTTTTTACAAAAAATAGAAGTGGAGAAGAATGATAGAGAAAAGAGCAAAACATGTGGCATTAAAGGGGTTACGCTAAAGAAATTTGAGAAACAATGCTATGTCTCCGATAACTTCCAGCAATCTCAAATATTACGAGTCATCTCGGTTGATTCTGTGAAAAATGGCATATAAAATAGTTATGTGATTTGATAGTAGCAGTGTTGAAGCACAGAAGGAGAGAATCCGAAAGTTTCAGATAATCACCGGATTTGATTTGACCATAGAGTTAAAAACGATACCAGAGTAATTAAATTACGTGTCTTGATTGCTAGTACTTTTTTCGAGAGACTCATGTATGACGCATTCGATTTGCAATGGCAAAATTAGAAGGAGATGTATTGCATTAGTTGATTATATGGCTCCAATATTATCACAGTTTTGATCCAGTGCAATTAAACTTTCCATATTTTATAACTGACTTGATAAATAGTTGGTGCAGACAACAGCGAAAAGCGTTATAAGTATAGCGTGCAAAAAAAAAAATCGTCTTTGCACTCTTGACTCACGGAAATCCATCTAAATCTTCGTAGTATTCAAAATGCCAAGCTTGAAAATTAAAACTAAAACATGATTAATAAGCAATCAATTCCCTGAAGCTGCAACACACTGCTGGCCGAAAATGCCATTTGAAATGAATGCTGAATCTGATCGAAACGGTTCTGTACATTGATAAAATAACTTGCATGCTGCTTTTGAATTATTCCATCGCTTCCATTTGCATATTTACATGGTATTATATTAACGTTCGCCGGTATGTACTGTATTGGTGCCAGTGACTCGTACTCAAACTGGTTAACATAAACTTAATTCACAAGATGAAAATATTTGTGTCTTAATATATAATGTTGACCCATTTAAATCTAATATATCGAATAATACTATTTATTGAAATAATTACTTACAACAGTGTTCAGCAGACGATGTACAAACGGACTGCTTTACGAACAAGTTATTTTGCTTCTGAGAAAATGAACAATCTGTAAAAAGCAGTAGACTACCAAGTTTTAATGAATATTTTCTTCAGATTTCATCTGTTCGATACTTTTGATTGCAAAACACGTTTAAAAAATCATTCGACAAACTGTTTGCTACTCCAAACGATTCTTGAAATTTCGCAGTTATTTTGACAAGAAAGTAGCAATTACCTGGCGACGGTGTTATAGGAGATTGAACGCTTGCCATCATTTTCTGCCGCATTTCACGAATTTTAAGCGTTAAAGCTTGTTTGCTGGGAAAGAACTGCCGATATTTGGTTTGGAAAGCCGAAATAGCTTGTCCTCAAATTATACTGCATAAATGCAGATGAAATCCCGCAACAGTTTTTAATAAGAATAACTACTAGCAGAAACCAACCTGAAGGAAACATTCCATATTCTTCAAGAAGTTCAACCACCAATTGTCTCCTGTGATCGAGTAATTTGCGACTTGCTGATTTTTCAATTGAGCCATCAAGAGGTGTTTTTGGTGTTCGCGGACTGCAGAGTGGTAATGGAGAAACACTATCATCCTAAGCATAACAATTCAGTTTAACTGAATCAAACAATTTTGGAGTATTTAAAAATAATGCAGGAAATAATCAGTGGTTTCCCAACTAAGAGACAATGTGATCTGAGATACAGGGCATTACTACATTTTTCAATGCGTTGAGGTATTTGATACATAATTTGGCACTTATAAACAGACAAGATACTCTTAGCAGAAAAGCCACCATTAAAATAGGGAAACCATATGGGATATAAAATTATGATTTACAATGTATCTCATGTGGAGAAACTAAAAAAAGCGCCCAACATGAAAAATTTTATTTACTTGATCATGAAGCGCTGCTGGATTGAAATTCGGCCCAAAGAAAAAAGAAGAGTCATATCGAACAGACGCAATCGCTAAAAAATAGATCATAAATTTCAAGATATATCTTTACAATCTAATAGATATTTAATAATTTGCTCTATTATTTTTAAGTCCTTCTTTCTAATATGATGACCACATTTCCATTTCGCTTGCTCATAATTAATTTCATAATTGTCATAATTAATTTGTAAGATGACCATATCGTGTTCAATTTGTTACACAAACAAAAGATTTAGAATATCTACAGAAACAAATCCGGCTGTATTTTCACCAACCTGGAGTTTTTGGTGTTGATTGCACAACGTGAGGAATATTCAGAGATATCTCTTTTCTATCATAATCACCTTTGCTACATTTCTGTTTTTCCAAAATTGTTCTCAAGAGAGCTGAAGGTGTTGAAGGAAGTGTTGCTGTACCTGAAGAACACTTTACAAACATTCAAATTACTCACTATCATTCCAATAAAAGGGAAGTTCCTGGAAAAAACCAATAT